>CAAKHB010007738.1:519828-538329 GCA_901007665.1 Aeoliscus strigatus
CACTCCCCCCCCCCCCCCCCCCCCACACACACACACACACATACACACACTAATGAAATGCATTTCTGGATCAGAGATTAGACTTAGGGCAAACATGCTCCTACAATCCTGACAGCTAATCTCCAAGATATGTATCCAATAACAATGATAGGACTGATGAAGGCCAACATTTTTATCTTCAACACTAGATTATGTGGTACATGCCGACAGTATGAATGTACAGAGTATATATATGCATGTATGTATGATTTTAACATTTCTTTCAACTTGTTTGGAGAGAACAAGAATTTGAACAAGTTGGATACTACATGTAGGTGTGTGTTAAAATGTTTAAAGACGCAATGTTGGAGTGAAGAACTGCCAGACGTGACTTAGGGCTTGTATGACAATGATCTCATTCCTCTTTCTTTGGCAAATGACCATGGCATTTATAGGTAGGTACCATATACCAGGGAACCACTGTAACCCCACCCAACAGAACTGTCTCTAAGTGTGACATAATAAAAATATATGATAAAAAAAAAAAAACAGGCAGCACACCTACCCGTTGACTTTACATACAAATGCACATATGTGTACATGCACATGGTATAAAAATGCGAGATGAGCCCCACATAGTCCATTCAATTTCAGAAACACACACAAACACACTAATTTGCTGCTTGAATCTAGCTGGCAACAGCCTGCCTCATTGGCCAACAAATCAGTCCAGTGTCCCATGAAATGTGTCTCCAAAGACAGAACCAAACCAGTGAGTTCCAACTGGAGGTGATTGCTTTTCATCTCCTCATGTGTATCCGGTGTACTGTACAGTCCCTGATGAAGTAGAAACCATGATGTGATGCTCTAGGAGATGGTGCAGGAGAGCCTTTTAAACCTGGACAAATCTCATACAACACTGAAATCATTTCACATTTTGAGTGGATGTCAAATAGGCCTGCTCTCTTCCAGGAGAGAACCTTCAACCACTTAAACGTATCAAAAATGATTCAAAGGTTAAAGAGTTACATCATTTCAGACTTTATATTCCTTTACAAGAGGAAGAGTGACCATACGACACATCCGACTGGTTTCGGTTACGACCTCAATGGGATTATAATGAGAGGACAATAAAGGTGACATAGACAGTTTTACTGCTTCTGCTGCTTCTGCTAACCCAACCATGTCAAAGCCACAACCACCAGGTTCAAGTCCAGCGTTTTCCCATAGGCTGTGAGGATCATGAACACTAATACTTAAGTCTCTCCTCTGGACTTTACGTCTCCCTGACACTGTTTTGTAACTTGCTGCTCTGTGTATATTCTATACTTAAAAATGTGTCAGTGGATTTACTGAAATGTTCAGTATATGCTGATAATGGGACCAGGACCAGATGATTAAATGTTGGTTGTGTTCTGGAACCATCTGAATGTAGATAGACATTTTCATCAAATGTCTTTAGAAGTCTGTTAGTCTGTCTGTCTGTTAACCCAAAGGTTGAGGGTTGGAGCCCACCCAGGGATGGAGGATTGTTTTATGTTTTATTATTTAATTTTAATGATGTTAATGATTTGTTTACAAGGTTGCGAATGATTTTTTAAAATAACTATTTGACAAGTAATGTGTTGTGTGGTGTTTTTGGTGATTTGTGCTCAGTCATAAACAATGGTGAGCCGTTGAAATGTACTATCTGTATCAGTCTCTATCTTAGTTATAGTTTTTTAAGGTTACAAAGGTTACAGGTATTTTATAGAAGCTAATGAATCAATATTAGTTATACTCAAGAAATGAAGAATTGCTGATACATTGCTTTTGCAATGATCCACTTTCATTGCTCCTCTGCTGTCTGACCCACACATACGTGTGTAACACTCTTCGTAGACTCCTAACAATAAAAGCAGACCTCACTGGTACTGGAGGCTTTCACTTCAGTTTCACTTCACAAATGTGTTTTTAACCATTAATGCCTCCTGCCAACTGCTCTTTCATGCTGTGATTGTCATCTCCTCATGCCACGCCACTCTTCTTTGTGTGTGTGTGCTTGTGTCCGTGTGTGTACTTCTACAGTAGGCCAGACGTTTTTTCTTCAAATCTCTGGGGTGTCTGCTCCGTCTGCACTGTCTGTCTGAGAAGCCCCGCCTGCTCAACAGTGCAGAAAATGGGACTTGTTTTTTTTTTTTTTGTTGTTTAGAAGCCGGTTTTATCCCAGCTCATATAGTTTCCTACTTTACTGAAAAATCAGTCTCACCTCTTTGTCTTTCTCTTTATTCCGTTGGACATGTGTTTTCTTCATCTTTTTTCTAGATGGTCCATCTACAACTTACAGGCTTTATCGTGCTTTAGTCTTTTCACTCCTATGAAAGTGGGGGCACACGTGTCCCAATTATACCTGACTAGTATTGTTATTGTTTCTCGCCCCACAGCTCTCAAACATTCTTGATTTGACAACACAGATCGTGAGGCTGAACCATCGACCTGTAAAAGGTGCCCAAGCACAAGCAAAACTAGAAAATACCTCAGAGAGCTCAGACCTCCACCAAACAGCTCAATTCCAGCCATTATTGTCCTCCATTCATTTGATCTACTCCAATAAATTAATTGATCATCAACACATGCCTTTGTCACTAACAGTCTTGGTCAGACTGAGGAGATCCTCATCGCTCCTCCCCCTGAGCCATGAGGCTCAGGGGGAGGAGCACCTCTTGGGGGAAACGATATGTGAACAGAAGCTGACAATGGACCTATTCCACTTCCTCTTTTATCATCATATTTGATAGTTTTCATTCAATCTGTTTGATCTGTTGTGCCACTGGAAATGTGAATTTGTCTTGTGAGATCAAATAAAGTATCTGTCTATCTAATTGTCAAATAGTTATTTTAAAAATCATCCACTCTGAGCTCTATTTTTTCTTTTGGTTCTTCATTCTGACTTTTTATTTTGTTCTGTTTCTTTGCACCTCCATTATTCAGCATGAAATATGAAAAATGATGAACCCCAATTAAATTTTTCACCTTTTGGAGTCTGTGTTAGCTCCATGCTATAACCAATTATAAATGTGCAGGTTTGTGTAGGCTTATATGTTCATGCGTGTATTTTGCATGTTCTTTGCTTGTGTGTATCCAGGATATTTACCAGGCTACGTATTGCTCTTCATACAGTACAGTCATACAGTATATGTGATTGAATGTCAATGGCAAACAGGAAGTAAGCAAACATGGGTAATACAGCACACGCTCCCCAGAGAGAGACCGTAACGGGCCTCTCAATGCCGCCTTCTGCCTTCGCTTTCTTTCAGTATCTACTCAGGCTCCTCTATGCTTGAGGCATGAAACTATGTTTATCCTTTTTCTGATGTGTGACACACGACTACACATTTCTATCTCATCCTGAATGCTCGCTATGACATGAGGAGCCACAGTTTTAAACATGTTTTGAGCACAAAGACACATTTCCTTCTGTGCTCATGATTGTTCACTGTAGTTAGTTGACTTGATTTTAACATTTCTTGTTTAATATGCAATTTTTAGTCTACTGGGCGTCTGTGGATTTGTAATGAAGAGTGAGTGAAGTGTAAAATTGCAATAAAGTAACAATAATGAGAACAGCAGATCAGAGAGTGAGTTTTTGTTTTTATTATACTAAAGAATTGATGTAAGAAAGAAGATCAGTGCCCACATATTATGAAATACCCCTTTCATTCCTTCTCTTTATCTTTCTCCCATGTACCTGTTTTTCTATCTGCCTGACGATGGTAAAGGACACGTTTGTGTGATCTGTCCACCACTTTCTCACTAATTATTTTATATACTTTCTTGTGGCGACTGAATGGGCCACTAGATGGTCGGTGAATATTTCCACCCTTCAGCTGGCTTTTCAAGGGCTGACAGTACCACTGGAACGAATGGAAGGAATCAGTGCTGAAACATTTTGGTTTAATTTTGCCGCGGATAAACGAATCTTAACATTTCTGCAATCCTATGTTACATAATGTCCATTACTTGGAATAGGTTCACTTTTTGTCTGTTCATCCGCCAAATGTGAAGTTATTCGCAGAATTAATTGAAAACCCATCAACTAACAAGTTCTTGTAATTGCTGCTGTATTGAAGAAGATATCATTTATTTACAGCCGCCTGGAAAAATCCACACTTTGCTTTCCTCGGTGTTCTGCACTCAGATGCAACTCAAGTCTTTTTTTTAAACTCCATTTATCTCAACAGTTTTTGAGGATTATTCTACTTTGGATAAAAATGGAACTCATTTTTGTCTCATCTCCTTTCCCTCATGGCTCCCTCTCCACTTCTCTCTTTCAACCCTTCACTAATCCTATCGTCTCTCCTCTCTTCTCCATTTTCATCTTTTCCCTTTCTTCTTCCCTTCATTACTGTCCCATCTCATCCTCCACTCTCCCCGATCCCCACCTCCCCCTTATCCCGTTTCCCTCCTCTTTCTGCGTTTCCTTCTTCATCCTCTCCTCTCTGCCTCCTCCCATTTTGACTTTGATCCTGCTAGGCTCTCTTCTTATTCGCTCTTCTATCTTCTCCTCTTCTCCTCTCTTCTTCACTACCGAATTCCTCACTCGGTTCTCCTGCTGTCTCTGCTGCTGTACTCTATGTGCCATCATCTTCTCCAGCTTTCCATTTTTCTCTCTGATTCATCTTTCTTCTCCGAGCACTTAGGTACAAGGTAGCTTTATTGTCAATATCACAATATGTGTGACACATTTACAGAGGATTGACATTTTGCCCTCAGTGCCCAGAGTTTCTTCTGTCTCTTATTCCCTTGGCTTTCTCTTGTCTTGACCTTGTATTGCTCAACTTCTCTCATCAGACTCCATCTCCCATCCCAAAGTGACATGTCTCTAAACAGTAGTGGAAACAAAATCTTGACAGAGCCTAAAGGGATCACCCTCCCAGTCCCTTCTGTCTACTCATCATTTGTTTATTGGTCTTTCCTCCCTCCCTCTGACTCTGGTGGGTGTAACTGCCCCCCACCATCGCTCAACAGCGCACACACACACACACACCGATACACACACATATACAAGCTCTGATTGCGACTTGGTAGAGCGTTAAATTGCAGCCTCAACAACGCTGCTGTGAGAGAATCACTGTGCGCCCTGCTTGCTGTCTCTTATCCTCTCCTCCTCCATCCTCTTGACTGATCGTCCCCTCCACTGTGTCTCCTGTTATCTTCTCACCTGTTGTTTTCCCTCTCTGTTTGCCTTCTATCAGTGCATGTTAAAATCTCATCCAGTGTCACTTCAGTTCCATTCCTTATGCACTGGACACACCTGTCCTGCCAGGTCATACTTGGGCTTCTGCTCTGCTTTTCATCTCTCTCCCCTGCCCCCCTTCTCTCCTGATTTCCTCCTTAAACATTTTTTTTAATTTTTTGGGGGCATCATCTCATTATTCTACTTTTAGGCTTTGCTCCCCAAAGCTGTGTAATGTAGCTGCTTTCATCACTTCCTTCTACAAGTCCATTTCCTTTATTTCATTCATTCCCACATCACCGTCTCTCTCCCGAGTTTCATATTACCAATCTCCTCTCTAACGTCCTCCTTTTCTCCTTCCCATCTCCCTTTTCACTCTCTTTCTCTTGCTCCCCTCACAGCGCTCATTACCATGTGTGTGTCTGTGTCAGGTTTCATCCTGTCAGTGAAAGGTCAGCAGCAGGGATTTCCCTGGGCATCGCAGCTAGCAGCTTTAGCACTCTGGATCACCAGCCTTATGCTGCATATTAATAATAGCAACAGCACTCTTACCCCCTTAATGCCACCAGCCTGCATATTAACAAGCAAACACATAGCCCCTAGCCTAACTAACAAAAGCCGTGTGTGATTATTTAAAGAGATAGCTGCTTTAGCACTTCTTGTCAACAGCTAATGGCTATAGCAGATCTTAACAGCTACATCCTCTTGCTAAATATTTAAAAAGGCTAGCAGCTGTGGCATCAGGGTTAAGCACCAAGCCATCATTACTTTGCTGAGGAGACGTCATCAGCGATGGATTTCCTGCTTATGAGCACTAGTATATTGACATATGTTCCGGATACGGCATTTAAAAAGCAGATTATATACTGCACTTGCTACCTACTTTATACCTTTTTTTTACCACTTGATGCAAAATATATCACTCTGTAGGGCAATTCTGTGTTGGGAGAAAAATGGTAAGGTTGTAGCATATATTTCATATAGGTTAATACATTCATAAATGTGCCGTGGAGAAAATATATCATGCTATTTTAATAATTCATTTGATTAATTTCACTTTAGCTCTGGGTAGTAAGTGAATGAATGAGGTCAACGTTGCTTCATAGTGTGACAGGCCTCATGTATTGTTCCATTTTTCTACTGTCACTTCTGGGTGAAGAGCTCTGCAGGAGTTAGGAGACATAAGTAGAGATGCAGAACTCTTTTAAAGGTCCTTGCAATGAGGACTCAATATCACCTCACTATCTCCCGTCTCATCTGGTCTTGTCTTGACTTCAGAGGCTCTCACTGCCCTGTTCTTTGAACTAAACCATGGGATTGATCAGCTGGTCTCTCAACGCAATTGATAAGATCGTCTCTATGAGACGCACTGGTTCTGGGGAACCTGTCTGCCCCAACGGAACATTTGCAGCGGGCTACGTGATGAACGTATGGGGGAGGTGGAGGGTCGCGTGTCTGTCAGTGCTGTCCGTCAAGGACATCGAAGATGTCTACCTATTCAGAACCACGATAACAGGTCTGAACATGGATCATTATAGAGACTAGAATGGACAAAAGAGTAGCAGAATCAATTGGAATGCAGCTACTTGCCCTGACCCAAAAAATCAGAATCTGTTTTTGTCTCTCCTCCTTATCGGCCTTGGCCAAGGTCGCTGCTGGAACAACTCCTCCAGAAGATCACTGCAGTCTGAGACTCTGAACTATCTCCCCTGCAACCCCCCCCCACCCACCCCATGAACACCTGCTGATTGTTGACTTCGTCTAGGGCACAACCAGGGGCGTCTCCGCAGCAACCGCTGTGTTATCGCAATGACATCCTGCGGAAGAGGCACCAAGACTGTGACTCCGGGCCTATGCAAACACACACACACACACACACACACACACATGCACATATGCACACAGCCCCACCCTCCTTCGAAGCTTCACCCCTGTGGTGCAGCAGACAGGGTCTGCAGGGCGGCACCTCAGTGGCTGCAGCTGCTGACTGTTGCAAGTCTACTGTGTTAACTATGTTATGTAGTGTGGGTATATGTGCTGCTTATGTTGCCGAGGTTTTTGTCTGGTCCCACACTGTGCTCCCATCGGAGCGTCGTCTGAGAGTTGTCTTTGTTTTCCTGCCCTCTCCCCATGTTCTCTCGCTTTCCTACACCCCTTCATATGACGGCACACTCATGGTGCAGCGGCCAGGTGCTCTCTCACCCAACAATTTCATTTTACTGTACTTGCACTGCATATATGACAATAAAAGCACTTCAGACTTCACCCCCTGATTGGCTGCATCAGGGCTGGCTCTGCAAACATCTGGGCTACTTGACAAGAACCACAGTTGCTGTGTGTGCGGGTGTGTTTGTGTATTATCCCATCTTCATACTTTACAAATTTACAACAGCCAACAAAGAAAACATCAATAAAATACAATATAGTACCAAAAATAGTAATATGAAGTAGAGAAAAAAACAATCGAAACTTAAGAAGGATAATTAATAAAATAATGTTAATAAATAAATAAAAGTCTACTCTTTATGCAAACCTATCGTATATATTGAATAAGTGCTGGCTAGAAATAAAATAGAGCTGCTGTAAAGGAGGGACACATATTAATCAAATTAGCCATGGAATGTTTTAATGTTCAGTAACATATCTACGGTATATGAACAAATACAGTCCTACTTGATAGTGATTTGACTTTAAGTTGCTCAGTTTATCAAATCGAATGGTTCACTAAGTTTAGGTTAATACTGCATTTAACCCATACTCCACAGCGTTAATGACAGATCTCTTAGGATGCAATCAGTTTCCGGCGAGAACGTACAAGCTGAGGGTTTAAGGAAGGGCTGTGACCACCCATTACAGTGATTTTCTCCTAACGACATTGAGTTGGACGTTGGAGTTGATGTGTCCCAGAATGCCCTCGTGTTAGCTGAGGGATCATTTACACTCCATATCTAATCCTGGTGCAGTAGTAGTACATTAGTCACCAGATGAAAAATGGATTATGCACAGAAAACAGTAGCATTACAGATGTCAAATAACCACACGCACTACATACCCACTGTGTTACTACATCATGAAAACATATTATTCCCCTGCAGTTTGCAATTTACACCTCTGTTGTTTCTGTGACACATAACATCATCACATTGTGTTTAGGCAATAAAATCACTGAGAAGTCAAAATGGTAATAATGGAATTTGTTTACAATACATTCAATTTATTTCTCACATTAGACTCAGTGTACACGAATTGTTAAAGTTTATTCATGAGAAGTGAATGCCTTTAATCCCACTACTGCAATTTCTTAATCTCTGCATTGGCTTTATGGTTATGAGGTTTTATGCCATAATTTATTACTATCATTATATGTTGGTTTATTTATTCTGATATTCAAAACACTAAAATACTAGGAACTGATGTACATTTGTAGGAAGGAATGGATAAATGGTTATAGATGGTTAAAGCTCACGTGTATTAAATTGCAACTTACAATTGCAATGAAATAAAGCAAATATCCAACATATGTAATAAGCTTCATAAGCTTATGTACAAACATTGAATACATGTCATGTGGTGAACACTCACAGAGGTTTGAAGAAGACCTCTGACTTTTGGTCCTCTTCTGTTTACATAATCCTATTGACAGACAGCCACTCGCAGATGGAAACCTCTGGCAATTTAAATACTTGTAATATGCAAAAGTTGGAAAAATGTGTACCAAAATGATTTGCTCTTTCTACAACAACCTGCAAACAAACAAAGATGGTCAGAAGGTCAAATACGTTAACAAGTGGCTGTATTTTTAGAGAATGTTAATGAATGTATGTGTGGTTTGAGAGAGTGTGACATTTCAAACTACTAAAAGGGGATGTCAACTTTCATTAGAGGTGTCTGCTCATCCTTGTACTATTCATACTAGGTTGTATCTAAAGCTCCATTCTTTTCCCCAGCGGGACACTTTATGTATTTAAAGGTGATGGGGCTATGTGGGTACATTAATGCTGAGAGAGGGGATATAAATATGGCCAACCATGCCAGATCAACACAAAGAAGAACTCACTCACCACTCAAAGACAGCTAAATGCTCATTGGTAAGGAAAGGAAAGGATACACTCACTCACAAAGCACTGAAGAATGAATAGGCTTGTATTTAAGCTCAGATTAGTTACATATCTGTCCTGATATCACCCTCCTGGCACAATGAAATTTGAGTTGCATTTGTTGAAAAAATCATTTAAAAAAAGGAAAGAAGACAGCAAAAGTCAGTCGAACGTGAACACCAACCTTCTGTTGAAAGTGAAAAGCAAAACTGATGATTTGACACGTTTTGAATTAATGTTCATCAGTCCATCTGAAATGTGTACACACATCCATCCATCCATCCATCCATCCATTTTCCTTTGCTTATCCGGGGTCAGGTCACAGGGGTGGCAGCTTCCACAGGGAGCCCCAGACTTCCCCCTGAGAAGGTCACAGACTGATGGAGCCAGCAGCACCACATTGCAAAAAGAAGTGATGTGATCCTCAGCTTTCCCCTCTGCAGCCTTTCCCCTCCATGACTACACCTAGAAATCATGTCCGGTGACATGGCTCAGCTCTGGCTGAGGCCAACCCCCAATGGGAACAAGTTTGACTTACATCCAGATACAGCTCTCGCTTTGGATGGTCAGAGATTGGATGGCCCTGACAAATGACCCCCTCACCCCATATTCTTGCAGCACCTCCCACAAAACCGCCCAGGGAACCCAGTAATATACCTTAAATCGGATGGGCCCCCTCCAGGATCGTAGCAAGAGTAAAGAGCTGGTCCGTTGTCCCACGACCAGGGCGTCTTCAATCAGAGGTTTGACAATCGGCCTGACCCTCCTTTCCGGCACCTTGGAGTACACTTTCCCCAGAAGACTGAGTAATGTGATGCCTCTGTAATTGGCACACACCCTCTGGTCCCCCTTTATGAAGAGTGGAACCACCACCCTGGTCTGCCACTCGCACTGGCACCGCCCCACACCTCCACGCAATGCTGAAGAGACGTGTCATCCATGACAGTATCTCGACAAACAGGGCCTTCAGCATTTCAGGATGGATCTTGTCAATCCCTGGCACTTTGCCACTGTGGAGTTGTTTGACTACTACCTCAGTGACATCTGCCATAAAACATTGGCATCGACCCATCGACATATACGTATGTGTGTGTAGGGGTGTATACATGTTCATATATATATATATATCAAATGTAGAGTGCTGGTGTGTGTGACAGTGGACTGTGAATCCCTATGTGCACATATGAGTGTGTGTGTGTGTGTGTGTGTGTGTGTGTGTGTGTGTGTGTGTGTGTCAGCTTCAATAGTGTATTTGTGAGTGCCGTCCTTGAGGTTGCGCTGTGGTTGCCGTGGAGCTTTTATTCACCATATATTCATGGTAGAAAACTCTCTCTCTCCCAGCTTTTAAAATCAGAAAAATTGAAAAAAAGCATCAGAAAATATCATTCTTATGTTTTGAACTGTGTGTGCCTCAGTGACTGCGTGTCAAAGGTCATCTCTCCTTCTCCTTGCTCTGTAAAGCTGTTGGACATGGAAAAAGAACATCTGCACTGGGGCTGGTTATAAAGGCAACTGATGAAAACATTGGATGTTGACGTCTAAGTGACAGAACCCATCGAGAAATTATGCACATACAAAGGACCAAAATTGTCATAATTAGTATGTTAATATAGAGAGTCAAGATTGAGGTTTTGACTGATGCCAAGGCACCTGGGCAAATTGTCCATTTGAGACACAGAATGTTCTGTATGTACGAATGACTTACATGAGTTGGAAGACTCATCTGTTATGGATGTGTGGGCGTGCACAAAAAATTATGTAAATAGAATTCTTAAGTAGCTCACGATAATGCTCAGCTAAAGAGGAAACAGCTTCTTTAATTGATGCAGAAAACAGCGCTCCTTAAATCTGGAGGGGGAGTTGAGCCCATATCTAATTTGCACCAAATGTGATATTCTATCAGTAAACATGTTCATTCAGACACAAAAAAGAACATTTATTTCAATGTTTCTTGTAACTAAAAAAAAAGCAAATTCACATAATGTATTGTGTATATGAGTGGAAATGTCTTTGAACACATTTGCTTTTTAGACACCCTCCAGATAAAGAACAGATTGTTTACATACTAATGTGTATGCATGTGTACTCCAATGGGTACTCCAATGTACTCCAAAGGAACACTGATTTCCATGACATGCGTTGTCATTGAAAGTGTATAAAAATATGTGTGTAACATGTATTTCTGCAAAATGAATTACATTCTGTTCTACCACTTTGAAAATTATTATTGATTGTGTGTTGCAGCATTACACATGCTGTGGTGGAGTTGCCTATTTCCAGTAACAAAACCCCTCCTTTACATAAATCATCAAACTGTGTAAAGCGTGTACATCCTCCATCAGATAAGACAGCGAGGAGCATTTTGTTTGTCAGCTGTGTCGAAAGCAGCAGTGAAGTCGAGCAGGATAAGGACGGACGAGCTGGATGAGGTCCTGGCAATGTGCAGAGCCTCAGTGACAACAAGGGGAGCTGTCCCAACAGAGGGAGAGGCCTTGAAACCGGATTGAAGAGAATCCAGAAGGTTGTTCTGGGAGAGTTAGCGAGAGATTTGGTTTGAAGCAGCTAGCTCAAGGATTTTGGATAGAAATGAGAGGAGACACGGGTCTGTAATTTAACATCTCAACAGTGTCGGACAGAGAGTTGCATCTGTGTCTAAATCAGAACATGACAGCAACTGGACCAGGACAAACACACTGACAGACCAGTATTACTCAGTAGTAACAGTGAAGGATAGTTTCATCACCTCCTCAGGAAATAATCAAGTGCTTTAGCAGCGAAGAGCTCCAGTATGTTGTCAGTTTGTTGGCTCTTTGGTGCTTGGAAGATGCCACAGAGTGGGTGTTTACACATTTCCACTATTAATGTGAAAAATACAGCTAAAAAAGAAAATGATGACAGAGCAGTATGAGTAAGATGAACCAGTGAAACACAGAGCTGAGCACAAATTCAAACACCGTGGATTCCTATGTGGATTTTATACATGCTGAAGACCAACATATGACAACGGCAGAGTCTGTGACTTTCCCTCTCTGTCATGCCCTGCCAAGAAGCAGGCTGTTCAGGTCTTCATAAAAAGTCTTGTCAGGACGGTGCAGCATGTTTGGAAAAGCCTATAAAAATAGACCCAGGGGCAGAAGTCAACAGACCGTCATATAACTTCTGCTCAGAGAACAACATCAATAATACAGAATGTTTATCTCTGATGTTTCTATGCATACCTTTTCTTTTTTTTTTCCATTTAATCTCAATTCACTCAGACATCTAGTCATTCGTCAATTTGCCCATGATAAATGGGTGTCAGATAGGTGCAAATCTTCTAAAAATAAATGAATAAATAAATAACTGATTCATGTATGCTAATGACTGGAAAAAGGTACAGACTGAAGCGTAATCTGTATCATCTAGCCTGCATAAATTCCTAAATTAAGCTATTCATAAAAAAAATACAATTAAAAAAAGAAACACAAAAATGGGAGGAAAAATATAGGAAAGTAAAGAAAAAAAGAAGAGTATTTCAGGTAATACATCTCAAAAATGTCAACATAACAACAAACCAATCTCCTTTTAATCCCATTTTTAGCTTTCAGCAGAGTAAACTTACAAACAGCTCTGAAACATTCTCTGCTTGTATGTGCGACATAGCATGAAAATGTACATCTCCGGTCCAATCGGAAGCCCAAAGGAGCAACACTGCAGCCTGGCATGGTGGTCATGTGAGAGAGAGCCCGCACGGAAGCATCAGATGATTGGAGGGCTGCGTGTGAGAGCAAGAAGGGGCCAAAGGGGTGAAAGAGGAAGTGAATTAGTGGTAGAATACTGGAAAATTCAATCAACAGCAACATAAGGTTGACAGTCAGATGACACAGTCGATGACATGGAGCCAAAAGGAAGGAAATCTTTGCAGGTCCCTCAGCTTTCCATCACGCAGTGACAATTTCATCCGATGAACAATCAGTGTATTGGAATTGACAGTAACTTCTCTCTATATCTTTTTTCTACATCTCTGTCTCTGGGAAATAGTTTAGTTCACTGTTTTGTAAACTCCAGAAAACTCTATTATTTCCATGATTTCCATCACTGTCGCGTCTCACCTCACCTTCTCACACTATCTCAGGCTCGCCCATTTTATCCTCATACTTATTCATCCACTCTCACAAACAAGCACACAGAGCAGTGTAGCAGATGCAGATGACGTTCTGCACCAGCGAAGCATAACAGTGTAGTTAGCCTGCTTGGCATGAAACAGAACACCTCAGCACGGAACAGAGCAGAGCGCAGCGGGCTGATGACTCCGCTGAGCAGCAGGGCATCTCACACACTTGTCACGTTGTAAGTTCAAGACCACAGTTTGCTCACCTACTGCTATATGTTCTCACCAATCTATCACTTTTCCAGCTGAAGAGTCGCAACAAGAATAACAACGTAAAATACTCATTGGTATATTTTTGGGCTCTGCAAACTTACTGGAGGGAGCAGACGTACCCAACTGGCTTTCAGTAGACTTATAGTCAAGACCGTCTAAACCGAAACCAAGACACTACCAAGACCAAAGAGTGTCAAGACCAAGACTAGCTGAGCTGGACACAGAGACTAAAACAATTTTGTTTTGCCGTCTTGCATGAGTTGTAGAACATCAACACCACACCGGGTTCAGCTAATGAGTGTAAATATGAGATTGTAATTCAACTACAGTCTCAATAATACAGAGACCGTGCATGTCTTGTGTGTGAACTCACTATAAATGGTTTCACCAATGGGCTGAGATCAAATATTTGTGATGATTGCATGACGACTATTTCTACACTCTTTGAGGATTGACTCTTGACTACTGACTTGTCCCAAAGTCATCGAACAAAATAACAAACCTCCAACACCCTGCACCTCAAAAAAAGTCTAATGAATGATAAATATGTTACTGATTTAAATTGTACTTCATTTGTAGATGAAACGTGAATTTTAAATATTACAGATACTCAAAATTATCATCTTAAAATTGCATTATTTACCATGATAGTAGCCAAAAGACACTGTATAATATCTGCATCAATTAAGTGGCATAGGCCTAATGCTTCATCAATCACAACAATACGCAAATATTAGTCAAAGACCAATGATGCCATATATTTATTCAAACAAGGCCATTATAAGCACAGTACTGTAATTAAATACATAGACACACACACACACACACAGCTGCACGAAAAAATGCATTATATCAAATAGTTCACAAAACTGTACTTGAAATTGTACTTTAACAAGAGGAAGAACTGATGATCACAAGATTCTGTCACCTTGATGTGTGATCGAGACCGCTCAGCCCGTCTGAGATTTTAAGAAACCGATGCACCAGAGCCCGAGACCAGACCTTGACCAAAGACTGTCGAGGCCGTGACAAAACCAAGACCACAAAAAAGTGGTCTTGAGACCCAGATTGGTTTCAAGAACAGCAAGTCTTGTTTCCAGTTGTTTTTCATGGGTGTACTTGTCTTAGGCCCTATTCGGATGGGATTAGTTTAACCTAGGTGTGTGTGGTAATGTCACTTCACCACAGGACGTCGGTAATATCAGTAAAACTACCACCATTCACGGTGGTATCAGCTGGTGGTAACAGCTTGTAGTCACAATCTAGTAGTAGCATACTACTACAAACATACATGTTTTGATTTTAGATATGATGATATCAACACCAGATAAAGAAACAAAATGTTTTTACTATATAAAGCTTGCGTCTCTTGGTAGCAGTGGACCTCCGGTGAGCAGCCATTTTCCAAAGGTTGCTTTAATACAACAAATGACACACCACAGAAACACATTTCATGTTGTCACCAGATTGTATTTCATTCTCTCTGTGATTTTGGGTTGGAATCTTCTGCCTTAAAACAGCTGCCATCTAAATGCATTCACTGCCATACACAGATACATCCTGGTGTTATCTGTCTGGCTCAAAGCAGTACTTAGCCTTACTGTTAGTGCATTTATACACTCTTGCCTTAGGTTAAAGACTATCTCAGCATGCGCCGGGTGAGGAGTACATCCTCAGCAGTTTGTCACGGGGCGAACTTACATAAGCATCAAAGGCAAATGTTCACCTCCAAGCAAATTTAACTGAACTTGTCCATAAAGCTGAGCTGGCCTACTAAGGGTCCTTCTTAAACCAAAACACTCCATCAAGACTCCATCACTGTCGTGTCTGCAAAATGCTTCATATGGTTGCGCTTTGCTGAACTGATATGTGCAGTTCAATGCCATGTGATGCCGTGTCAAGCTTTGACATGATGTTTCAAGCGAGAGCAGCAGTGGTCTGTGCAAGACCACAACATTAGGCGGTGTTTTATTTCTAGAGTCAGGCAAGCCACTGTCCGACTCTGTCTTGCTGTGCTTTGTTACTCCACGGTCTCTCATGCTGAGATGAGAAGCGATTTTCCACCAAGTGCAGCACTATACCTTTGCTGTGTGCTGTGCTGTGATGTTTCTACAACAACATGGAGGAAGTTGGGAGATTGCAGCAGCGCTCAGCTTCTCATGCTCCAGTGATCGACAAACAACACTCTTTAATGAGCCACGTTGCAACCACTTCAAAGTCTTGAAAAATGTTTTAAAGTCATTTTCAGACAATGACAACATGCAAAGACAGTTTTACAATGCAATTTCTTTGCAGGAAAACAAACTGTGTCACTGTGTCAGGGTCATCATATCTTTTGAGCATGTGCAAAGCACTTGTTATTGTTGTATAGTTACGGTGCTTAATTAGGAGTGGAAAAAAAGGTGATAGCAGGGTAAAACAAAATGATCAAATGTGACGGCGACTTAGTCGTTGCATTTAGTGCTGGAAGAGAAGACAGCCCAAAATCATGCAGCGCATTAAACCACACGTTTACTGATGTGATCTGAGGAGGACGAGACAGATTTGTGGTATTTTCACTTCACAGTTGAAGCTCAACTCGGCTCTACTCGGTTTGGTTCCATTCAGGTGCTTTTCCATTACATTTCAGTACCTCTTTGATGTGTGTGCTGACCTCACAGTGCCGACCGTGACGTCAGAAACTGCCGCGACAGTGTTTTTTTACTGTGACATAAACACATAAACAATGTGGAACATGGAGGAGATGGTAAAGTTGTGACTGGGGATTTTTGAAACAGACAGCGTGAGAGAAAAGAGACGGAGCAGGATGCAATTGCTGACACGGAACTCTGCTCCGTGCTGTGGTCTCTCCGTCCGGCTCCGTCCAGCTAATGTAACAAATGTTCTAACCAGACAAAAATCACAAAAACATCTGCGCTTTAATGGACCAATGTACATTGCGCGCACATCAGACATGTTCAAAGAGAACACGATGGGGAATAAAGAGTGAATCCCTATATGCCAGTAAAATTGCCGGTAGACTACTGTGTTGAAGGTAACGCTTGGGACGGCCCTCTTCCTGCAGTGACCGCCGGCACTATGCAACCTCACATGTTTAGTGCTGGCTTGGCTCGCTTGGAACCTTGATGGAGGTGGTACTGAAAAAAAGTACCAGGTACCTGGTACGATCGCCAGTAGGAAGGAAAAAAAGCTGGGTTCGAGCTGTGCAGGGACCATGTCGTGGAAAGGCCCCATTAGTAACAAGTCCAGACAAACATAGTTTGGAACAGCAGAAACACATCGAGAAAATGTTGGTAACCAGTGATAGATCTTCCCAACTCAAGGGGTGGCACCAAAGAATGCATCAGTTGGATAGCGCTGCAACCAGTCAGAGCAGTGAACATTTTTGTTTTGGAGAAGAGTGGAAGAGTTTTGATGGAGCGCTTCAAGTGACTGGTCTTAATCAACCACAGCCGTATTTGCTGTGTGTACATGACCACTTTTGCCGCTCACAGACTCTGTACATGGCTCTGAGCCTGCCCATATCAGATAGGCCGATGCGATTAGTCTTAACTGATGGGCAGTATAAATGAGCTCTAATGGTTGGTCCCAGACGGCCCTGCAGAGCAAATCTACATTTGTTGGCAGTACGTCTGGCAGTACGTCTGGAAGTTAAGACAAATACATTTTATGTTACAAATAATGTTTAACAGTGCATTTTAATGCTTTAGTGGTTCATATTATATATTCCAGGCATGTTTTAAGCGAAGGTAAAACCTACATTTATTATCTGTCTTCCTAATGGACGTGAGAGGGCTTGTGCACTTTCACTCAAATATCTTTTCCTAGTTTGCGATGCAACACATCCGCTGCAAATTAAGGAGAGTGATTGAATCAGGGCTTTTACAGGCGCACCAAGGCATAATAATTACAAGCTGTCATTCTGGGAACACTGTACAGTAGGTTTGTTGTGTGATGTTTATGTCCGGTTATTCTGATGCCTCCAACCTCCAAACGAAGACCCCTCTTTATCACATTGTGCGTCAGGATGGTTCCACGTCATCTTTCCATTCATAGAGTACAGTCTCTAACTTTCCGTCAAGCATATTGAAGCAACAATGAGGATTGAAATATTGATGAGTATTCTGGAAATCAATGTGTAATTCGAGCAGTAATGCACAGAAACACAATTCCTGGACTTGCGACTTGCATGTTTCTGGATTAAGTTCGAGGAACCTCTGTTTGAACCTGATATTTTTACATAACACATACAGCATTGTGCATTGTGAACAGACAACACTCAGGGAATTAAAGACTGTGCCTTCTATTTTCTTTTTTACACATCCATCATTCTTTTTGCACTCAGAGCCCTGAAGACCAACTGATGCCTCCATCACTCCCGTCCTCCATATACACATGTCCTGCTGCTGAACCAAAGTCTGGCATGTTGTAATGGATTTTGCATGTACAATGTACAGTGAGTAACTACTTTAGTTTGCTGGTGTAAGCTAATTTACTAAGCATGCATACTTCCCTTCTCTCATCAGGTCTCTCTCATTTTATCCTAACACCACACCTCTGCTGAAGAGTAATGGATGACCATGTCATGTCTGATGTCAGGGTCTCTACCTTTCTGTTGCTGCTGAGTCTCCCCTGTTCATCAGTGTTGTGATAGAAGGCCACACTTTGGCAGTTTTTCTCTCCCTTTCAGTGTGTCCCTCTGCAAATGGTTGGCCATGGTGTGTGTGTGTGTGTGTGTGTGTGTGTGGGGGGGGGGTGTCAGGAGAATCATTTGTGTCAGCGCCATCAAAATGTAACCTTGCTACTTTGAAGGACAATGTGAAAACCTTTTTGTCTCTCTCCTTCCT
>CAAKHB010007738.1:538349-586779 GCA_901007665.1 Aeoliscus strigatus
GGTTTGGGGGGGGGGGTTGGGGGGTGGGGGGGGGGGGGGGGGGGGGGGTGTGTGGGGGGGGGGTGTCAGGAGAATCATTTGTGTCAGCGCCATCAAAATGTAACCTTGCTACTTTGAAGGACAATGTGAAAACCTTTTTGTCTCTCTCCTTCCTCTCTCTCCTTTGTCTCTGCTTCTCCTTCTCGTCTCATAGAAATCAACAGGTGCCATCAATGCTAGTTGCACCCTATGACTAACCTTGCATGCAACTGCGAAAAAAAAAAAAAATAATAATAATAATCAAAAGGAACTACGTGACGTATTGTACTCAATATATTACTTTCCTTCTTGGCATAATCAAACGTATCATCCATAAAATTTCAGTGACACAGCATGCCCTCTCATCCTTTGTATTGACAATATAAAGTTTTATAAACAAAAGGAACACTGCAGTTCAGTTATGGCATAGCTCTTATTTCTCCCTTTTCCTTCTGGAAGTATAAAAAACAATGTCAAGGTATACAAAAACAGCCTCAAAGAATGCCATTACCCCATTCTTCTATTATAAAACTCTTCAACCAAAATGTCTAGACACGCAGATGATAAGACATAAGACATTTCACCTCTCATCTGACAAGTGCAGATTTTCTGTAATTTAACAGTTGGGTCAATACTAGTTTTGGACTAGTGGTTCCCATTGCCACACATCTTTATACTGAAGAATCTCACCAACAGTCACAAAAAAAGGAACTTTGCAGATGAGACGTGGAAAATCATCAAGCCACCAGCCAAGGCCAGCTGCCCGCGTTAACCTCAGCAAGTTATCATGACCTTGTCTGTGGAGCTCCACTGTCAAACAAGAAATATAACTACATTTGTTTCTCCCATAAATGCCCTTTCACAACTTTCTGAGAAATTAGTATTGATTTAAACACAGCTCATTACACTATGTGTTAACCAGGCCTTGATGAAAGTCACAATTGATAACTACATCTTCATCTGAGACACACAAGAGCTATGGAGTGTCGTAGATGCAGCAAAGGAATGAGTCAGCAAATTTAAATGTCACTAAATTGTCAATAAATTTCATGATGTGATGTTTCCAGTGATGTGAGGGGGTACATCCTTCCATCAACCCATCAAAACACAGAGAAGCAAACAGACAAAAAAAGTGATCAAACCCAAACAAACGGGTCCATGTTGCATGCTAGTTTTGTGAAAATTGACATGGCAGTTTGTTCCTGCCATTCAATTCAGTTGTATTTGTATCACAAATTACTATTGTTTCAATTGCTCAACACCCTCTGTCCTCAGACCCTTAATCAGGATGAAGAAAAACTGCCAAAAACCCTTTTAACAGGGGAAAAAGGCAGAAAGAGCTATGGAGAGGGGGGTGCCTCTGCCTGACAACAAACAAACCAACCATTTCTGATGATGCTACATACTGTTCAAAAGCAAATACGTTGCTGAATTGTAGTGTCCAGTGAAATGGGGTCAATGGTGTTATTGAAGAGGAAATCCTGCCTTTCACATAAAAGTAAAAAAAAAGTGTAAAAAGTTGGTTTAGCTGGTCTAAAATGTGTTGTTTGTGTTCATTAATATCATCCAGCTGTGTTGCAGCTCAGATATACTTTTAACATCGATACAGTCAATGACCGCCACAATCCTTTCTGAGAAACAGGCTTGTAAGCTTCTTAATTACACACTTACCTACAGCATTAAGTAATCAATGCGGCTCAATTACTTAACTGAATGAATGATTCTCCTCCAGCCTGAAGTGATTCCATGATCAGCTGATTGATTGATTAGTTCTGCTATTGGTTAACTGATATTGACCTGATGGCATGGAGGGAAACCCTGGAAAACCCTGGAGGAAACCTTCGGTCTGTATGTTTGAGCTGCTCAAATCTGGTGTAAACAGGAAAGGAATTTCTGGCAATAACTGATTATACCGTTACCTTATTGTCACTGTGTGATTCAAATAATGCCTATGCAAAACTAAACGAGTTCAGGACATTGATGCTGATATAATTTGTTTCCGTTGCGGTAAATGTCACATGGACACAAAACCTTTTGTCCATGTGCATACTGAACATGCGCGAGACACCATCAGAGCTGTACATCCACATATTTAATGCTGATATCAGCAGTGATGTAGACAGTCAGATGGGAACAGTCTGTGTACAGTGTACCAGAATAGACAAATGGTCTGTTGTGTGTTTTTGTGTGACTGGAGTCGAAACGTGGCTAGAGACGTGGATACCCGCCATCGACCCGACCAGCCTAGTGACAAAAACGTACAGCACAGTTAGCGCAGCAGCAGTATTATCCGTCTGAATGAGTTGGTCATGAAGGTTTGACCTCTGAAGGTGGGGAATGCCTTTGTGAGTTCATTATTTGAACTTTTTCACCACTGATACCAGGATGATGGGTCATTTATTATTCACAGCATTTGAAGAGTAACAAACAGTACAACAATATACAGCGAACATTGCACTTCTCGTGGTGAACACACAGATTCAGAATATGCAAGAGTTTCTATGAAGAACCTTGGAATGGATTTTTTTTTCCAAAATTACTCAATCCCCTGCAACACATTTTGGTATCACAACATGAATCAACATCTTTTACCAAACCTTTACTCTGTATGGTGCCTTGAATATGATAGATAATCTGTATTTCCATATCAATTATACACCTCTTTGGCCTCTTCTGCCTCACACTAATGTTTTCTGACCTTATTCCTCATATGCCTCCTCTTTCTTATACTTGTATTACACTCAACCACTATAATCACTGAAGCAGTTTAACGGTTGGTGCCATATTGAACCCATGTCTGCTCCAAATTAGGTGACTTATGAAACGAAACATGCACACATGTATGCTTGACTTATTAACAGATATCAACAAAGAACGCAGCACAAGGGAGAGACAGAAAGGTGATAATGACTCTGGGTCAGCCGGTGTGTGTGTGTGTGTGTGTGTGTGTGTGTGTGTGTGTGTGTGTGTGAGAGAGAGAGAGAGACACAGAGAGAGAGAGAGAGAGAATGTGTGAGAGAGAGATCAGAACATGTTGAGAAGAGCTTTCAGCTTTTTTCTCTGGGGAGAAAGTTGTCCTGGTCTTGAATCGAGTTATAGGAACTGTCCGTGATGTTGAATCGGCTGGGGATCCCGTCTCACTTCATCCTCCTTCCTGTCTTATCGCTTGCTGTCCTTGTCTCTGTCTTCATGTCAGCCACACTCATGTGTGAAGCTGACAGAGAACAGCAAAAACACAAGTTTCATTGTGAGGGAACGGAATGCTGCATTCAACTGACAGTAACTTCACCAAAATAAGAAGCAACACGTAGCCAAGCCTAGATCATAACTTCAGCACATACTTTGAATAACCCCATCTTGCATTCCCGAACAATGTTGTTAATCATTTCCTAAATTAAAGTTTTATAATATGCCTGAGACATCAGGGATAAAAAGCCATGGGCAATATCTTTAAATTCAACAAAAAGTCTGATAATAATAATGATAATAATAATGATAATAATAATAGTGACAATAACAATAATAGTAATACTAACAATCATCATCATCTGTTGGTCAGTATGAACACTGAATACTTCTTTCTTTCTTTTACCTCTATATTTGATTACATGACTCAGTTTGAATGTTTTGGCTTTGTCAGGGTGTACAGTCCAATGTGCAGTGTGTGGCGATGGAAGCAGGATGCAACAACTCCTTGAGGTCAGTGATTTTTAATTTCAGGATCCTAAATTGAGTAGATATCATTTCACCCTGGGGAGACCCTGTCTAATTAAAACATACAGTGGAAGGGAACCATCGGAAAAAAAGACTCCTGACCTATTTTCATCCAGTACCAATAAATGAAGCAAAAATAAATGACGATGTTGCCGGCTTGTTGAAATCTAATCACAAACCAACATACAAAGTGCCCTTTATACATGTTTTTGTTTTTTTTCTGACAACAAACCTTCTCACATCCACATTGTCTCTCTCTCTTACACTCGTTTCATTTGAGTGGCCTTAAACTTTCCTTTTTTCGTTGTTGGTTTGGGCTTTAATTCATTTTTCTGGTTATCTCGCTGTCTAATGATGGCTGCCGTCCTGTTTTTTTATTCATCTCCTCGCTATCTCCTGCCCTTTAGGACTCACCGCCCCCACCTGTATCCATTAGTTATTGTCTTCACTCAGCATTCCCAAATATAAATCACTGGATCTCTTGCTAATCAGATAATTGTGGAGCACCATAATACTAAATCAGGCCGAGTGACAAACGCTCATCACTCTGTGACCCTGATTTCAGGTGCAACAGTTATCTGTCTCTCTCATGCCGCTGCACCAACCAACAAAACAGAAAATCCAAATATCACAGACATTTCATTTGTCTTAGGATTTGCTGCCAGGATAGGGAATAGCTCGTGTCAGCCCTAGTGGTGAGTACAGTTGTGACACAAACAAAGAGTCATGTAAGTATTTCCTCGCTTTGGACTGGACCGATGAGATAGATGTTGTTGTTGTTTTTTTTTAAATTATTGACTCGTGACAGGAGAGAGATAGAACACCCAGAACGCACTATGTAAATGACGAGGATGTAAATCACGTCACCACAAGCCTTGCGATAATCACAGTCAATAAAATATTTATGATACAGTATGATCATCATGAAATAATTGCGAGTAATTGATAAATACGATAATCTTGGCATCCATAATCCAATCCAATGTTCCTTTAAGGAAAAACAGTTTACTCACTGCACCACTGTTAAACTTGAGTGATGAGCCACAAGTCATGAGCCATGTCATGACTCATTTTAGCCACATTTGGTATCAAAGCTCTAAAGACTTGCATGTCTGGACTGGACATGCAAGTCCAGTTGACTGGAACGTAATGTTTTCCAGTCATTTCCAGACAAATGGGTGTGATGTTTGACAACGACCTTTCACTTGATAACACGTTATCGATGCTGTTCCATCACCTTTTTTTTCCTCCATCAATTAGGGAGCACCTCAAAGATCAAGTCTTCTTTGCTCTGCAGAGAGAAAATCATTCATGTCTGCATCTAATGTTGCATGGATTCAAATATCTCATTGTACTGACTTTTGATCCAGTTTAAGCAAAATACAGCTGCTGTGCTTTTTAAGGGAGGCAGTCACAGCTGTCCATGTCACTTTCACTGGCTAGTTTTTACTCCGAAAACTCTTCATGGTTCTGTTAGCACCAACGGCACTTACTGGCTGCCCCATCGTGACTTGGGTGACCTACTCTCATGGTCGTGGCCCCTCAGCTCTGGAACTCCCAGCTTGAATGTCTGAGACTTGGTGAATGAGCAAAGCCCATCTCTTAAAAATTCATTTTATTATTTAGGAATATTGGGCGACACAGCGGTTCAGTGGTTAGCACTGTTGCCTCCGTGTCTGTGTGGGTTCTCTCTGCGTACTCTGGGTTCCGCTCACCTCCAAAAGCATGCTGAGTTTAATTGGTGACCCTGAATTCTCTACATTGCCTGTAGGTGTGAATGTGAGTGTGGATGATTGTCTGTCTGTCATGGGGCATGTGATGAACTAGCGACTTGTCCAGGGTGTACTTTGCCATCTGCCCGTTGACAGCTGGGATCGGCACAGGCGCAACCAGTTACCAGAGCAAGCAGAAGACAATGAATGAATGAATGAATGAATGAATGAATTAGGAATATTATTATTATTCTATACATTAGTGTGTTTCTTATTTATCCCATTTTAAATAACACAGTTTTATGGTTTAAAAGGCTCAATCTTAAACAACATATGGCCAATTGATTTTGCAGAAAACACAAGTGATGGTTGTTTGATAGACTGTGATTGATTGACCTTAACTGTGATGATACATTCAAGTTTGAATTAATTTCAGATGGATGCCTCAGTCATAGCACAGCATTCACTTCGGCCCTTAGAGTCTTCTAGATGAATTCAACTGAATGTCAAGTGTGTGCCAGCACTTATCACGTTTAATCCATACACTGTTGCTATAGGAATCTGCCTCGTGCACTCCAACTCATTATGTAAATCATCGTGTCCGTGTGTGGTTGGATGAAGTCATCTGAACACAGGAACACTATCAGTCCACTCCTCACTGCACTGGCGTGGCCCTCGTGGGGACCCCGGACCTCCGTTTGAGCACACCACGTTCCCTCGGTGTCGGTTGGGTTCTGACCGACTGTCAAAATACCACCTACTTTGCTCCGGTGAGGCAGCGGGCGCGTAAACGTGCCTGTCCATCATCCGGAAGAGACACGGAGGAGACACAGCAGGACGCGGTCAGCAGCGCAGCCGGGAGGCGGATCTTCTCCCGGGACAAACCGACCGGTGCTCGGTGTCAAAGTATCTGCAGGAGGGGCGGGAGATGCTGGCTGCGCCGGATCACAGCGCTCCTTTAACCACGGAGACAAGAAAAGGATGATTTGAGGATTTACCCCCCGTGCCCCCCACCCCCCTCCACACACACACACGCACACACACTCTCTCTCTACACACACACACCCATCCCTCCTCGATGCTGGGATCCCTTCTTTCCTGTGTTTGGAGCTCCTCTGACCGACACTGACCGTCGGCACCGGGCGGCTGTCTCCACCGGGGGGGGGAACAAGAGGTCAACACAAAGTCACTCCCGGAGGTTAAAGACCCATCCGTCTCCACCGGTGTTTCTCCGTTGGTTACCTGTGGAGGAACCTGGGGACGGACGATCGCGCACCGACCCCCGAGGGGGGGAGGGATCGTCGTTCCATCCAAGCGAGGATGCGTGAGACGTGATGATGGAGCAGAAAGATCTGGGAGACTTTACAACGATGGCAGCGAGGAGCCTCGTCCGGAGCCGGAGGGCAGTTTAGGTGGAGAGCAACCGGAGCCACGGCTCCCGGTGTCTAACCGCTTCATTGCTTTGCCACTATCAGCATTCCGTGAATCGCAGCCATATTTAACCAACTTTTGACTGTTTCCCTTTTTTCAAATGACCGATTGACGTTTCATGATTTCGTGTTGTGGACCCTGACAGTCCTGACCGGTGGATCACTGGTGGACTGTGGATGAAGCTTAGGGGGAAAAGCTGTCACCTCTGCAGGGGAACTAAACTGAAACCTCCTCCAGCAGCCAGCCGGTGGCTCCAGAAAGAAGTGGACACGATTTATTTTTTTTAAACTGGAAATCTCCGCAACCAGGAGTGTGGGATTATTTAACATCTGAGAGGAGTTCTCCATCTGGCTGGTCAAGAGGAGTGGGGAAACCGGAGGAGAAGGGAGACGCGCAGGTGTGATGTCCTTTTTTTTTTTTCTTTTTTTTTTAATCTACTTTAATTCTCACACTTATCGCACAATTCCTCCCTTGTCTTCTCCCTCCGTCACCTTCTGCTTTCTGTATTGTCTTGCTTAGTTGTGCGCATCGCTGTGGAGAGGTTGCAGTGAGATTTTAGAGGAGCAGAGAGAGGAGAGAGAAGGCAGATGGTGAGATAATGGCGCTGGTGTTTTCTCTCCATCTAGAGACAGTAGTATCCTTTCTGTAGATTAAAGACAGGGGGAAGTAGGACAGGGGAGAGGGGAGTATGGGAGATGGGGAATATGTGTGTGTGGAGGGAGGGAGGGAGGAAGTATTGGGAAATGTGGAGGTGTGAAGCTAGAAAAGGTCGGAGATGGGGTAAGATAGTGAACTGGGTGATGAGCAGGGGGAGATTCAGAGGCTTCTGAGAGTTTTGGAAAGGAAAGACATAGTGGAAGAAATGGACTGAGGGGGAGATGGGGCAGCGCCGTAGTGAAGAAAGTGAGACAGGAGGGATTTGGTAGGAGAGATGGTGGTGCAGAAAAAGGACATAATGGCAAAAAAGATGGAGGACTCCCAGACAGAAGAAAGTAGAAAGAAGACGTCTGAACAGAACTAGGAGCCACTGACAGGAGGAGCAGGTGTTGCAGCTGGTGATGAGTTGATTCCTCTTAGAAGGAATTGTCTTATAATAGAACGCTGGAGGCCAAGTGTAGAATACGGTAGGTGCAGTGCTGCTACTGTACATCCAATAGGTTGCTGTGTACTGCTTGTTGTTGCTGTGCTGAGGAGACAGACGCAGACAGACCGGAGGGGAAACCTCATGCAGCTGCAGCAGGAGCAGCAAGTTTCTGCTCATCAGTTCTCCTCACCAACATGAACACACAAACATGACCCCCACCCCCCTTGCCTTTTTATATCTATAACTGGTCATTCTCTCTTGCTCAGGTTGCAGCCATGCAGCATCTACCTCAAAACAGTTTGCGAACATCCCCAAAGTAAATTGCACTTCATTTCTCCCCCAGTCAACCCAGACAGACAAACATTTCAGTCATTCTTGTGTATAATTAGTTAAGCCGCTGTGGCCGTCGTGTGTGGTTCTTGCCGTAATTAGCTGGGCCTGAGATTCATGGGTATTATATCCGTGTCAGCTGTCTACCGTGTGTGAGCCGCCGCTCTCACTGATCAATGAACACAAAGCTCTCACGAGCGAACGCTGAGAATTTTGGACATGACGGAGTGTGGTGAGATGAAAACTTGGACAGGAACCCAACATGCTCTATATTCGGTCGCATTGTCCACATCCTCTCTGAAGGGAAAAAAAATAAACACATGACACTCACAGCAGGACCAGACTGGATTGATAGACACATTCAGGTAAGGGAACCAGTAAATGGGGCTCAGTAAGAAGCATTGCCTGCAGATGAGAAGACAAGTGGTGTGTTTGAAGATGTTCCAGCTCCTTCCAGTATGAAAACAGGCAGAGAAAGAGCCCGGGTGTATTGACTTCTGGGTATTTTAGGTCTCATAAAACGTATCAGATGATGGCCAGTGACGTGCGGTGAGGTTCATGGCCGGTGATTCACGAACTTCATCCAAATCACATTTCAGATCATATCAGCATCTCTACACAGACAAACTGAAGAACGCAAAAACTACGTCTGACCTCTACTTATAAATAAAATCTCCTTCTGAACAAAAGTTGTTTGTCAAAATGTTCCTCCTCAGTTTTTAAGTCTCTCTGTCTCCATGGAGATCATTCTTCCTTTAATTAGCCCCTCCTTCCACTGAAAGTCCAGTTTAGAAAATTGTTTGATTTTAGATATGTAATCCTCCATTTGGAAAGTAAAAAGTTGACTCGCGGACTGTAGATTGTAGCTGCTGTCACTTATTCTAACCCCTAGCATGCGACAGGAGAACTGCGTGTCTCACCTCGTGCCGCTTCAGTCGTTTTACAATCGCTCAGCACACGAAAGACATTAAAGACATACATTTGTTGACAAAAAAAACACTGTTAATTGTTAAATGGCAAATGTGAAAAATCAGCAATTTTGAATAAAAATCATCCAAAATTGGTGAAGTTACGTGTGGAGAGTAGTGTTCTGTCATTCAAACAGATGTCTGGAATTGGCAGATGGGAGTTTGTGGATCGGAATTGCGACAGTTTGCGACACACGTAGGAGATTGATGTGAAATGGCACAAGACAACTAAAAAGCACGGGTCATCCTGTTTGGACTTTACTCGGCTGTGTTGAGACAATGAAGGTACCAAGAGGGGAAGTTATATCAGGTTACCTTCATGTTGTGCTAATCTCAGATTATCAAACCACAGTGGATTAAATCGAAACACTAAAATAGGTAATAGATACACTTAACAAACATCAGACAGATGCTACTGTGTTGGAGTGTGGTCACGTTAGCTCAGCTATGAACGAGATTCTCGTTATTTGGACTTATTATTCAGTAATAACCTCTTCTATTTTTGGCACCGTGTGGAACACCACAACCCTTTCTGTCAATGTCAGATTGACTAACGAAGCTGAAGAGGAGTGTAAATTCTGGAGGAGTGCAAAATCGAATTGATTGATGTGTCTGTAAGGGAGAAAGAGACAGCAGAAAGAAATGGGGCTCACACAGAGAAACTCCATGGGTTTTCAAGGGAAATACAGTTTCATCACGCTGGGGAGGTGATGTATAGGTCTGCAGGTAAAAGTCCCATTCATGCCTGTGGTGGAGCTGCACACACTGGCTGGATGTGTATTTGTGTATTTATGCACATATTACCATGTTTCAACATGTTTCCAAATAGGTGAAATTGAATCATGAAAGGATGGGTGGAAGTGGGAGGATGCTGCTGGCACAAATGTTTATGAGATGGAAAAAAGGGATGATGAAAGGCACGTACGAAGGACAGACAGAAAAAATAAAGATTTGCGTAGAACGAAAGAGGCACTGGAAAATATAACGAGGTAAGATGTTGGATATGCTGTTGAAGGACTATTTTACCTTTTTTTGGAGCAGTTAATCAAGTTTGTTTGGTACGAAAGGCTTGAAGGAGAGGAAAGAAGCAAAGGTGTAAGGGGAGGATGAGTGGAGCAAAAAAGAATGGAAGGTTTAAAAATCAGAGAATCACACCGTAACAGTATTTCTTGGAAGCGCCGCAAGTGCAGACTGTGATATGGCAACATGCTGTTTTATAGTTTTAATGTCCAAAATATGTCATCATAATGTTCTCGACAAAGCACCATGCTGTCCACTCCGGTAGGGGGTTAAATGTTGACAAGGTTTGTGTGTGTGTGTGTGGTGGATGCTGGTTCAGTGGTGCAATTGCAGCTCACCAGGGAAGAGCGGGTGAGCGATGCTGCTGAAACGGAGAGAAATAGAGGTGGAGGGAAGGAATGAAGTTGATGCCAGGGGGAAGAGAGTGAGGGAGCGAGAGAGGGACAGAAAGACGGATGGGGAAAGAGAGGGCGAGTGAAAGACACATAGGGAGAGAGAGGAAGAGAGAGAACAGGAGGGAATGTGCTGAATCCCAAGCAGCCTGGTATTCGAATGCTGCTGTGTTGGGGAGGAGGCAGAGGGACGGATCACTGCTTAGCTGAACACCATCCATACGCTTACAAAAATCATCTCTGGGGTCAACGGTTTTATTACACCCCCCCTAGAAACATACATTCCTGTTTGTTCCACATTTTAGTCTGGTTTTATCATTTTTATCACAACCCACTCTGCTCATCCATGATGAAAATATCACTTGTGAGTGTCTGCCAGCACCGGTCTGTCTCACCTTGTAATACCACTTTATTCCTCAGGAGGCACTGCAACACCCGGGAGCCTTCTCCCGTTTCTCTTTAAACTAAAGCTGGGGGACACATTCCAATATTATTTGCCCACGATTTTACCCATGATTCACCGTCGGGCAGAGTCTGCAATAGTTGGGGACAATCAGCATGGCTTGTTGCCTCAGAAAGCTGGTGTGTAAGGGGAACAGATCTGACCCAAATTTCCTGTGCTGACACTGGAAGGAATCAGGTTTTGCGTACTGATTACTCGTCAGCTGGAAGAGTTTCAACCCCTGGCACATGTTGAATTCTTTTAAGCCCTAAGCAATTTTTCAGGCCTCTGCTTGGAGATTCTATACCCATAAAAAAAGAGTATATCTCAGCGATTAGGTCTATTCGAATAATTATAATCAAGCTAAGGTAAAACAATATTTAGATGAAGTGATTTGTGTTGTTGCTGTTCTTTGGGTTATTTCTGGCTGATGCTTTTATGGATATGTTTGGAATCTGTGAACTGTCTGCATTCGTTTCAGGGGTTGTTTGTGTGTTTTGCATAAAGTACCACAGCAGTAGAGGAAGAAATGCGGCGAGTGGGTTGACCCTGTGGCGCCACACAGATTTTGATATATGATCATTCCTTTAATTGGTGTTTGGGGCATGTCAGGTTCTGCTGTTTAATTTGATGAACATTGCTATAGTCTTTTGATTACAGTACATTGTTTCACACTAGTTGCTACTTGCTACTAGTTGCTGCAGGTTTTCGGGCTATAAAAACTGATATTCTGCACTTTTGTCCGTCCACTCCTGACGCTAGTATGCCATGTTGTCCTTTTCTCTGGATTGCACTCCCAGTGGGCAGGTTCTGAGTCTCTGTAGAGTGGAACATCTGTTCTCCCAACTGGCAGCCAGCACCTATTGCTCTTCACGTTTCCCTACGCATCAAAGTAACTCCTGTTGAAAGAACCCCACAATGAACCACAGACCCCAGTCAAACAGCAGCTCCACCATCTGCAGCTGCTTGAAAATAAGGACACGTGACAAGTCCTGTACAGTCAGTGCAGCGTTTACAGTGTTTATGTCCATTAACAGCATCATTTATTCAAAGAACATGTATGTAATGTCGGGTATGTATCAAGTTACTAATGCATATTTAGATATGGGAGCTTAGGGAGCTGAGTTCAAAGATGCTGTAATGAGCAGTGTTCTTCTCTTCTCTTCTCTTCTCTTCTCTTCTCTTCTCTTCTCTTCTCTTCTCTTCTCTTCTCTTCTCTTCTCTTCTCTTCTCTTCTCTTCTCTTCTCTTCTGTCAGTCAGTGTGTTTGCATGAACAACTGAACCCCGCCTTTCATCTGTAACAGTCTCGGACTGGGGTGACAGAGCAGGCCTGACAGGCGAACTCAGATGGTGAGTGGAGATAGATTGAAGAGGAGTGGGTGCTCTCTCCTCTATCTCTCCTCATCTATTACTAGTGTCTGACAGAAGCAGCACTGCATGATGGATGGGTGCCCCACTCTATCTCAATCCGCTTCTCACCCAGTTCACTCTGTTTCACTCACACTCTGCTTTTGGTTACATGTCATCATTTCATCACTTGCTCTATGTTTTTTGAATTTGTCTGTTTCACCTATATGATCTTCCTGCTCTGTCACTGTCACTGTTAAAAGAAGTGTGTACTACCCCAGCTTTAATTGCTTCAGAGATCTGTCAAAGGCAGAGTTTTAAATCACAGCGATCTATTCATCAGACTGTTGTGTGGAGCCGGTGCAGTCATGGTGCTCCAGTAGGTTTTTGTCAGACAAGCAAGAGAATAGAGATGGAGCAGGACACGACTGGTGATGTGCTGATTGGCTGTGGATGAACAATGAGACCTGAATGAGATCTTCAGTGGTTCAAACTAACAGAGATCAATGTCGAACTGTAGGCTTAGAGTATTTGGAACATCTCCGTCATTCAGTGATGAAATTCATCAAATGTCCAGATGACCAAGTCTCTGTACCCACCACATTTCAAATTAAATGCACTGATGCCCAGTGATTCAGCCTGCAATGCACTAAACTTAAAAAATAATTTGAAAAAAGATAATAATTTGGCAGACATCCAATCATCTTTATTTATTTATCATACCATTTGAAATCTGAGAGACAGATGAAGCTCCCCGGAATGCATGAAAGCGTCCGGTTTGACACTGACTGATGGAATGAGCGCAGAATTGGCAGAAACAACATGTCCATGCGTTGTTTGTCTATGTAGGCTAATACTCCTTAATCAGACAGAGACGAGCTACGGGCCAGAGCTAACCAAAGGAATCATTTTCAAATATATTGCCAGTGTGTGTAATTATTATAGCAGGAGCCAAGAGCCTTTGGATCAGACTTGGACAGCCTCTCTTTAATCACTGCATGATATAATAGTGGAAACCAGATCCCATCCCCACACAGCAGTTGTACTGTAGAGGTGGAGTAAACCTGTGAGATGTCTCTGAAATGTCACTCCTAAGGAACTGGCGAAATGTGAAACCCAGCGTGTTGACACTGTCAGCACGGATGTCTTTCATAAAACTAGGGCATTTTTGACATGTGCCATATGGGTATATCTGTGTGTCTAACCATAGCTCGTCCCATCTGGAGTGTGTGTGTGTGTGTGTTTATTTATTTATTTTATTTTATTTTTGGGATGATGACGCTCATGTGTGACGCTGTGTCTGTGTGCAGTGTGTAGGTTTCATTGAGCAGTGGATTAGATGTTAAAAACGCAGTTAAAAAAAAAAAACAGTTTCCATGACTTAACAGCCAGAGTTCAGCACCACGCAACCTCACAACAACAGGGGAGTTACAGAATAAATCCGCTATATGTCACATGAGTGTCAAATTCCAACTGCTCTGAATTTATTTAACAAAACAACAACAATCAATTGCCAATACACATATCCACTAACTAATTAACTAATAGTAGAAGAAGAAATATATTACATATGTTGTTCCATTACTGGCAGGATGGGGTGTTTGACTTTGTTTTCAACCTAATTTAACACGAGGCTTGAATAGCAAATGACCAGGAATGCATAAAAAACTGCTCATGAAGCGATTTTATCACATGATACCACGGTACTATTAGACACGGAGCAGATCCGTACACACTGTGCACAAAAAAGTCAGTCCATCAATTGAGTGCACGTATACAGTACATGTGCCTATGATTCTTATCTGGACTGCCTTACATTCCTTTCATCCACTTATCTGCATCTTGTAGCCGTGTCTGTATCTGTTGTATCCAAACGTGTCCAGCATCGGAGCCGTGGAAGTGGACATTGTAGAATTGACTGTTCTGTCATTGTGTTGTGTGCTCAGCCATTTACCGCTCCCAAATGATCTCACTGCAGCTCTCCAGAAAGCTTATCAGTGGTTAAATATCTGAATTTAGCATCAGGCATTACTTCTCCTGCTCCCTGTCAAAGCGGCAACAGATTTCTCTCATCTGCTAATTAACTTTCTCAAGCAGTGTTATGATAATGCCATGGCTAGTGCCACTAAAACACGTCAAATTCCACCAATGTGATGTTTGCGTACGGTTGTGTTATTAGAACCACCTACAATTTGAACATTTGAATTCGCTGTACTTTTGCCTTGACACCTTATAGTTACAAAAATTAAAATCAAAGGTCTTTCCACACAGTGACAGAGCATTCCTGCTGCTACTATGGGGGCCTGGGAGCTCCTTCAGAAGCAGAATGTGGGTTAGATTTCCGTTAGAACAGTGGCTGCTCAGTCTGCAGGTGCTTTTTTAGCGAAGACATCATTTGACATGTCTGCCAAGGCGTTTACCTTATACAGACACACACACTCACACACACTCACAGCAGGAGCTTCGACAGACATCCCATGTCTGGGTGATGTTGAATGCTTATATCCTGCTCGGCTTTATCTAGCCGTTATGCAGTATAACAGACCTTCGCCACTTACACAGGAGAGGTAAGCTGAGAAAAACAATTAGAATGTTTTTTTCACTACGAAAAAACCCCCCTGTCAGCAGCTGCCACCACTGATGAATGCTCCTTCACAGAGCAGTTGGCACAATAGTTGATCAACATGATGTTCTCTGGCCTCCATGCTGCCGTCACCTATGATACAAATGTTCCCTGGGTTCAAATGTTTGTGTGACAAATGTTTGCCGAGGTCTGTTCCTTGACTTTTTAATGTGTTATTCATCTTAGTTAGACACGTTTAGCTGCCTTTCTGCGTTTTAGACATATTATAGACATAATATCTAACCAGGCTGCTGTACATTGTACACAGCTTTTTTAAAACATCCATGCCATTGCGATGTATAATAAAAGACTGGGACAGCTGAGTACACACTTCAAGACTTGAAGAACATCAGGGAGCTGGCTGGAAGCTGAAAGGCCCAGACCCAGAGAGTGACATGCAGAGTCGTGATGCCCCTCGAGGGCTAAAGAAGTCAAGTGTAATACAAGGCAACTTATTTTCAGGTTGTGGGGACACTGCTCACCGGTGTTAAACTGCAGATAACACCTGTGTGTTTATATGGAAGTTGCATGGATTGAAAAATCCAATTACCAAAATACTGTGATGTGATGGATGTCCTGTGTGCCACCGAAGGGGAAGATTTGATGAAATGAACTATCCTGCTCATTGCCTCCAGATGAACTCAGTGTCAGTGTGTGTGTGAAACAGGTCCTGGCGCTGACGCCACCCAGGATCAGTGCTGGTTCACTGGAACAGAGGTGGCTGAATGAGGTCAGACATCTGGCAGAGCTGACCGAGTCCTGAACTTACCTTGTTTGTGTGTGTGTGCGTGTGTGGGGGCGTGTCACAGATGTGCCAAGCTGACCAATGAGGTTGTAGCGGAGCTCAAATAAACCTGGAAAGGTCAAAGGACAGGGCTGCGTCACTCCCAAACTAGCCGTGATTGGACAGATTTCTGTGGATTTTCTCACTGTGCTCCCACAACATGTCCACAGCATGCAAACAGAACCCTTGTAGTTCTACCTTACTGACATCCAGCTTTAGCACACACTGTGTGTGTGTGTGTGTGTGTGTGGGTGTGTGTGGCAGCTGTAGACGTACAAGTCCTTGTCCCAGCTGTGCTGCATTGCTGCCAAGGCAGCTGTTACAGTTAAATTCTGTGTGCCATCTGACAATAATCCTTCGAAAAGCTGAATCTGCTCAATCACTCGCACTCCACATTTTATTGCTGACTTGGTGTATCACAGTTCATTTGGAGGTTTGTCACGAGAACTTTGGAGACGATAACATGACTGTGATCATTGTTTTCAAATAATGATTAGCTAACTTCAAGAGTAATGAACTGAAAGAATTTTATAACACAATTTGTAAAGGAAACTACTGTTTGGAAACTACTATCTGGCTTTGCAACAATAATAATTAGTAATAATTAGTTTTCACCCAATATTATCGTCCTCCATTCATTTGATCTACTCTAATAAAGTCATTGATCATCAAAACATTCCTTTGTCAAATAAATCATCAGCAACCTTGTTGCACAAATCTTGGACTCTGAGCAGTCGTGGGCTCCAACCCCCAACTTTTGAGTAAACAGACAGACCCACTAACCACTGGTCCACAGAGACAGTCCACTGCTGCTGTTGTGGAGTTCTAGACACAGATGTTGAAAATGTCCCTATCTGACAATGAGGGAGAATCCTGGATCCAGATGATTCCAGAACACTACCAACATTGAATCATCTGGTTCTGGTCCATCAGCAGCATTTACTCAACATTTCATTGAAATCCATTCGTAACTTTTTGAGTTATTTCACTAAAAGACAAAAGACAAACATCAGAAATATCCACATTTATACCACATACGTGCTGAGTAGAACATGGACCGATGATATCTCATATTGTACTTTGTATGATATGATGCCATTGTATTAAAACACTCTAAAAATGTGTATGCACAAACTGATCACTTATTCCCTGCGGGTCTTTAGCCTTTACTTTGGACCAGCGAAGAGAAAAATCTGACCAAATGGTAAAATGTGCCCATTTTATTTTAAAATGTTATTTTGAAATCCCAATAACGTGTCATCTTAGTCAAATTGAATTCAACACAACCCACGTTACCTGAGGGGGGAAACAGAAACGAGGGGTGAGTTCTGTCTCTGACAGCATTGTGTGAACTGTACACAGCACGGCTTTGGACACATGATGTCAGGAGGAGGTCTGACCTTCACTTCATCTACTGGGAGTGTCAAGGAACTTTGGCTTTGCTTGCTGCTCAGAGGAATCCAGGGACTAAATGTGTCACAATATGTTTTATAATTCAGTCTCATTTAAAAATGTTATTGGCTGCATGGACGTTCAATAATGGAAATCAGTTTTAAACATACATCTAATCCGTCACCCACATTGGCAAATGATTGCTGAAAAATTGCTGAGCCTTTTTATTTTATTTTTTTGTGAGATCTTTGCCACCACCAACAATGCCAATAAAAGAATAATCATCACAAGCTGACTGTATTCTGTCACCTCGCACTCCCAATGTTCCATTTTTAGGGAGGCAGTCAGCGTTGTTTGCACAGTACAGCAGGTTTCTAAATCCGCGCTGGCAAACATGTTGACTTCCACTTTGCGTGACATGCACACACTCACATCAGGTTCCTTTCAGGGTTCCTTACAATCCCTCACACGCATCATTTAGTTTTGAATTTAGCATTGAATTATTTTCATAAAGTACTAGGAACACAAACATATTGACCAGGATTGTTTGTGTTTAGTGGATCATCTATCTGGAATCACCCTAGCTCTGTGGGTTGCTGGGGGATAAAGACATCGGTCAAATGGTTTGGCACAGATTTCACCGGGGGAGTTGACCCTGCTAAGCTTCTGGCACCGGATAGTTGTAAAGGCTTGATTGTTCCCAAATACCGTCATGTTGTGGTTAAGGATTTACATCTTTAAATCCACCACAGAGTCCACAGTGGTTGCTGTGTGTGCTGAAGCTTAGGGATCCCGTTCACTGAACGGCGTGAGATCACAGAAACTGTGTAACGCTGAAACTGTACGTGAAATCTTCTTTATGGTGTTTTTTTCTGCGTTGCCAGTCACCAAAGGCTTTGAATGATCACAGAAAATTATTGTCACTTTGAGAGAAGTTAGGATTTTCTTCTTCCCTTTATACTTCATTTTCATACTGGGAAACGTATGTGTGTGTTTAAATGATACATCAATACACATCAAAATCCATTTCCCACATTAAATTTAACTTGGGATACACATAATCTCTCAGATGAGCGTTTGTGCCAAGTGGGATTTTCTTTGTTATGGAAGAAACATACTTTTTGTATTTCTGTTCTTGAAAATAGGACTTTTTGAGGTGCTTTCACTTTTACATGTATTTTAGCTCAAGGTCTGCTTCAAAAGATCCCGTAGAAAATAAGAAAACAGACAACTCTTCAGACAAGTCATCAGTGACTGTTCAGCAGCTTTTTCTAACCTTGGGAACAGAAATCTTGAAGTCAGAACAGACTTTACTGGCTTTCTTGTACTGTTTGGAACTGCATGTTAGCTTTTGGTTCGTAGCGTTTTGTTTTGCCACACATTTTGTTTTGTCGACATCTTAAAAAACATGTTCTCGATTTATAAGTAGTAGTAGTAGTAGTAGTAAAACTGTGTCTTATACAGCCGTCAGACCTATTTGGCAGTTTAGACATCATTTGATGAGATTTGTTTCCCGAAGGATTTTTTCAGCCTCCAGCTATTTTATAACTGTGTGTGAAACTGAAAGAACCAACATATCTGTTTTCAGTGTATCTGTAACTGCTTTACATTCTAGTCTCACTCGATCGAATATACCTCGTACTCCAGTGAAAGACGCTTGTTTCTTTGTCTTTCAAATGGAAGTGAGCTGCAAAGCTCTGCTTGAGGCGAGACACAGGGAGGTTAAACAGACCTGATGTGGAGTTGAGGGAAGGGAAGCGGTTTATCTTCAGCACCAGGTGATTATTATTTTATTGTGGCGGAGAGATAAAGAGTTATTCAGTCAACTGCCAATGAGGTGTGGAGGCTATTGATGTGTCTGAGCAAATGTTTGTTGTGTGCTGATTCAAGTCGGTTTAAACAGATCGTAGTTTAATCCCATCATCACATATATTATTAATAAGACAACGTGTAATCTTGTAGACATGATGGCAGGTTTTGATAATTAGTATTTAATTAACCTGCTGTTTAGACTTGTAAGATAGTGCTTTATGTAATTGTTTATTGTTTATCTGTGGAAAGTGCAATAATCTTTTGAGCATTAACTAATTGCCAGTGGTTATCAGCAGGCGTTTTTCAGTGACGATAATTAGCTGTTCAACCACCAATATCTGTGCAGACACCAGCAGCAGTATGAAAGAGTTCACGGTAATCTCTTTGTGTTTATCACAGCCGTGTTTTCAGAGTCAATTTTGCTCCGGTTCATCTTCCTTTAAACAAACTGAATGCTTGAAAAAAAAAAAAAAAAAACGATGTAAAATACATGACACCTCATCAGGGATCATCAGATTGTGTATTTATTATCGGAGCATTTGCAGCGGGTGACATTGCAAAGGAGCATTCACCATTTCTTGTCAAGCTGCGGTGACACCTTAATAAACATTTGAAAATCATGCCTCTGGCTGCTGTTCTGCTGTATGCCATTCTTCCTTAATCACTCGTCATCAGCTGATGTCGCAAATTAAACCAAATTAAGAGGAGCACAAAAAGCATCCACAAAAAAGCATGTTTCAGGAGCGCTGAAAATGAATAAAAAGGCCTTAGGAACACTTCCATAAATTAAATTCAGCTAAAACTAATTGATGAATGTGTTAATGAATAACAGTGGAAATGCAGGCCCCCCCCTATCCTCCCCACACACACCTAAAATCAGGTATTTCAGCATGGAACTGTCTTGTCACATTATAATGGAGTGGTGCTGACACTGTAATGCGCTGAGAGTTATTTGTCATTGTGTGTGTGCATGTGAACGCTCATGCAAAACCAATTGCTCACCTGGACACGTACATGCGACCATATGGGCCGGATCGAAATCAGATGTCTCGTATGCACATACAGATGCCATTTTTCTTTATTGCAGCTGGAATACCAGTCGCTGTGTAGATTGATGATCAGCGCACCATGTAATTGACCAATTGATCCCTGCCAACCCCTGTAATTCCACCGGAACACTCCACAGTGTCCTGTGTACTCACCATTGCCTCAGTTTCTGTGTCGCTCACGCTCTATTTGTCTACTGAACACATGCATATCCACACACTCAGACTTCAGCTGGATAGAGGTTACATCAATACAGGGGCTTTGCAACATTTTTTTACACCACAGAAGAAAATCGATTGAAGGTAGTGACTGGCATGTCGATGTCTGGCACTGTGTGAAGTTTTTTCAGTCCTTTTTTCAGTCCTCAACTGTCTTAAATGTCTGTCAGATATGAGGATAACACCTTTGGTGTCCAGGTCAGTGACTTCCGATACGCTGCCAGTCACCGCTGCATTCATGACTGTTCTCTGTGTTATTAGGTTTCATCATTAGGTTTGAATTCTTTTTTCAGACATATCAAAATAGAATCTATAGAATCTATAGGAAATAGATCTATACCTGCACATACCGGTAAATACATTGATGCTTTTCTTCCATCAAGGTAAACTGGTTAAGTGCAGCATAATTTTCCTCTGTATTTTGTTTTTTTTTCTGCCTCAGTAGCAGTGATAGTGCATGTTACTCAGGTGCTTGTAAGGATGAAGCCAAATCCCGCAGCTGATTAGCTTGAAAGAAAAATACTACCCAGAGCAAATTTCTCCTTGTCAAACTAAATTCCTGTTTATTTTGAATTGCTGTGTTTACCCCCAAAGACAAATATCCTAGGAACACCTGCATGGACTAATGGAAGCAGCCTTGAAATGTCTTACCTTCATGAAGCGTCTCAGATGTTGGCAACTAATGATTGCTTACAAAGGGATTGGTTACTGATTACAGCCGTGGCAAACCAATTCTAGAAAATGCATTTAATTATTGTTATTAAACAGATGTATTCAGGTTGTGGTGTGTGCATGAAGGGAGGTACCAAGGATGTATAATATAGTTACATATTCATATATTTAAGTCAACATCATTCCAAAATCTAACCCCAACAAACAGAATACATCTTTAAATCCCCTTTTTAGCTTTTTGGACTGTACAAGTAGAAACAGAAAAGAGTCCATGCAACTTTTACTTTGGACATTATTTGCATTTTTGTAATTTTACTTAATTTTGCAATGAATGGAACAATGGGTGCGTGTGCTCATAATAACTAGCATTATTGACATGACAAATAAGCTCCTTTTTGACCTACAGCAATTGAGTTAAGAGCTTTTTAAAAATCTGATCCCCACAATTCTACACAGTACGAACTACAGAAGTATAAATAAACTATAAATAATGTAATCTAGTATATCCTTTAATTTATTTATTAATAAAAGAAGTTTTTACTCTTTCAACAAGTAAATACCTGGAATAAACATAATGGATTGTGTGCTATCATCCTGATACTCCCAAAACTGAATCAGTATTTTCTTTTTTGTTTATTTTTTGTTTATGTCTGTGTATGAGCCATTGTGACACAACATTGTTTCCTGATGTGACAACGATTGACGGTTGTTACTGAAAACGGATTGTTGTCCTCTGTTACACAGAATGTCAAATGGCAGCTGTGATTGGAAATGGAGAAAAAACAGCAGTGTGCGTCTGAGGCTTGTTAACTTTAACTGTGAAACCTGGCTTCACAACGGGAACAAACTACAGGATAGCTTTATGAAAGGGAACTCAAACATTGTCTTTATTTGAACCTGTCGATATTTTGTCCTTCTTGTCTTTCTTCCACTAAAAAATATAACCTGGAAGTCAATGCGTACACCTGTGAATGTGGCATTGACCCGCTTCTGTCGCTCTCGTAATGTCACGTCACTGTCTATCAAACCCGCACCTTTCTTGACTGATTTCCAGGCAACTGGAAATATGGTGACAAACTGGTTCATTACAATAACAATGGAACAATTACAAAGGTTCATTTTTTCAGTATATTCAATGTTTCCCTTTCAGAACATGGTCATTAATAGCACTCGTTGACCTTCTCTTTGTTCAATTACCAGTGACAGAAGAAACATTAAGAGAGTGTGACAGTGACTGGAAAGAGCACATTCATGTTTGGTGTTTCTGTTGTAAAGAGAAGGAACAGAACAAAGTGTAAAAGAGGAAGTGGAATGAGGCCAAGAAAATGCATCCTTGTCGTCATTATGATGGGTCATTAACTGATTTACCGCGGCGCCCTGTCCACTCTAGAACTCGCTCACAGAACAGAACATGATGACTTTCACCAGCAAGGGACGATTATTTAATTATTCTCGTGCCACTCTGTCGTCTTTCCTCCAGCTTTCCTAAGCTCCTCTCCTCTGCCCTCTGCTATCTTCCTGGGTTCCAGGTCGCCATGGTGACTCAGCTTTTCCCCAGCCAGCGACCAGAATCCCAATCAGACTTGCTGCTTTCACAAACACACATGCATGCACGCACATCGTCAGTGTAGTGGTGCCAAAGGCCTGATGGGAGTAATGACAGATTAACGAGTGTCTTCGGGCAACAGCTGACCTCTCCTTGGGCAGATTATAAACAACTCATCACTCTCCTCCTTCCGTCTTCTTTCTTGTCTTTCGCCCCTGTTCCCTGCGTCTCCATCTCCTTTTCCCCTTCTCTTTTGTCTTCTGTGTAGTCAATAGTAATTGGGTCTATTCAATAGATGTGAGATGTGCAGCTGGTAGAATGTGATATTTTATTGGTCCAGTCTTGCTCACCTTTTTGTAACCATCTGGATTCTTGTGATGCTATTGGTACTTTAGATGAGAAATAGCTGGCAGAAGCTTTATGCCAGCCGTAGCTTCGAGACAAAAAACTAAAAAAAAACTTGGTACTTTTTTTCATACAACCTCGATCTGAGCTGGTACTAAACATGTAATGTGGCAGAGTGACGGCCTCTGATTGGTCACTGCAGACAGCAGGATGTTCTCTGAGTTGTTCTCTGATTGGTTACTACAGACAGAAGAACGTTCTCATGACAGACGGAGGGCCGTCCAAACAGGATTCTAACGGCAGTTTTACCGGCTAGAGCGATTCACTTCTTTATTCCTTGTCATTGTGGAAACACACACTGTGGTTCGTTAATGAAGCTCAGATGTTTTTGTGATTTTAGGCTGTTTGGAATGTTTGTTGTAAGAGCTGGATGGAGCCGGACGGAGAGACAAGCAGAGTTCTGTGTTGGTCATTGCGTTCTTCTCTGACTCTTTTCTCTCACTCTGTCTATTACAAACATCCACAAACATGTTTGTCATGTATTTATGTATTTATGTCATGGAAAAAAACATCGAAGAGGTAGTAAATTGTAATGGAAATGCTCCTGAATAGACCCAAACTGAGTAGAGCCAAGCCGAGCTGGAACTGTGAAGTGGAAAAGAGACAATAATGCAACATTACAAAAACAGAAGCACAACTAATCAACAACTTACCTGTTGCTTACAACCAAACCAGATTAATCACTTAAACCGAACGGAATGTGTGACTCTTTAAATGCATGTAACTTGCCAAAAGAACAATACAGAAATCAAGACTAACGTTCAAACAAAAGGTGGCATGGTGTTGAGGAGGACATGGATGGGGAACCTTTTATGGAAACCGGAAGCAGTGGCCAGCTGCAAGATGGGCCGAGGAACACTAAAAAACACAAAGACACACAGACCACACAGCAACCCTGACAGAGGCCATGGGGTCGTCACACCCCTCCCAAAATGACCATCAACCATCCAAAGGCTCAGATAAATATTATGCATCCAAAGATCTTTTTAGGCTGCTGGACCAGGCCTCAGGGTGGTTTTCGTGCTGAGAAGCAAAACAAGAAAGAGAGGGAACGTTTATTGTAAGGAGCACAAATTACGACTGGACATAGAAATTCACTAAACTGTGGCTTTATTGGTTAATCTCCTGATTAAGTCAATTTATGCAGAGCAGTCGGTACCGACGCTCCATCATATCCTGACCCGAAGGTAACCCGAAGGTTCCATTAAATCCGTTCCTCTGACAATTAAACACATTGATCAACTTGTTTTTTTTTTTTTTTTCATACAACACTATAAAAATAGATTCATATTCAGCCTACAACCACGGTGAGCTCCAATGAATTACCACCTCACGACGTCAATAGGTGTTGGACTATAAGCAGCGGACATTTTCGTATCACATTCCCAGGAGAATTTGTAGGAGGGTAAGCAGGGCTACGACGGAGTTACCGCTCCTTCTTATAGATGTATGAACTGTGTCCAACAAGGCCGGTGAACAAAGACTGAGGCACTGGAAATGATCGTCCATGATGTTCACTGTTTGGTCTAGACGGGACATCGGATGTGTGTAAAAACATGGGAGGCGGACTGAAACTGCTGCCAACAGCCTTTACACACACTGGAGCTTCTCTGATGGAACACTGCTGTTCAACACACCCACAGTCGTTTTACTGATAAGTGCAGTTTGAAAAAAGAAATTATGAACTCAAATTGAAATTCCAATGAGCAAGATCCGTGAAGATGGTTTTGCAGCGCAGTTTATTTATGTAATTAGGTGAATTATGTATAAAGAAATGACAGTAAAAAATCCCAAATTCCGAAAAACAGAACACCTGATATGTCTGATCCTTCACTGCAGCCGTTAACGTCATCAGTCATTGTGAGATCAGGTATTCAGACATATTATAAGACTTTATATCATACACTCATATGCCATAGGATGGTCTCAGCTGTGACTTTTCTTCAAGAAGAAGTTAGTAAATTGGATTTTGTAAAAGTCTGTGCACTGTCAGTCCATTTCTGATTAGGACAATGTAAATGTTTTTAACTTGAAATAAGGAAATACATATGTATGTGATAGCTGTCATTCATGAACAGCCTGTCGACTGGATTTAGCCAGATAACAAATGCTGCAGATAACAGCAAGATATATCATTGGCAGGCTATCCTTTGCCATCTGCCTTTCTCTGGGATATTGGAATCTCCACGCCTTAAAATGTTCTCCAGTGTGGCAGTCTGCTGTTTAATAGCTACATGTTACTATCTATGATGTGAATAAATGGAATTTTTAAAAAAAAAGGGAAAATGTGTGTTGAGCTTAAATAGCAACCAGTTGGATTAGATATCTCCCACAGATGGACCGTTTCTGTTTTCCCACCCAAAGTCTTTCTGTAACTTCTAGTTTTTTTGATTTTGTAAAAGTGGAAAAAAAGAAGAAAAAGGCAATGAAAACTGATAAGATGTGTGTCGCTTTGTTGTGGTGATTGGCTACAAAGCCATTACCAAATAATAACACTGAAAACATGATTATCATAATTCTTCTTAGTCAATATTTTGTTTCTTTATTGGACATTAATGTTCCCCATACTTATCCATTAGCTTTGTAGAGTTATAGATAAATATAATGTCTGGAGCAAACTTGATTGATTGGTTCAGTTTATCTCAGATTAAAATAACTGAGTTATTCTAGGCGATGCCCCATGAAGGGAAATGGACTTGAATGAAAATGCTTTTTGGTGGCGGTCATCAGAGCCCTGAGCTGTTGGGCCCAGAACTTAGCGGAAGTAAGTAACATCAGGAGAGTAATGATAATCTATGGTTACTCATTTCAGGTTCACCTTTCCTCCTTACTGAATAAAGGCAATCCAGAAAATGTTGTTACTCACCTTGAAGGAGTGTCCTAAAAATAACAATAGCAACAACACCTAACTCGTCAGGTCGGGACTCTGCAGGTGTTACTTCTGACACACACCTGCTTGTGTTCTTTACACCGTCTCATTCCAGAGAAGCCATCAACACCTGATCTGTGACTTGTCAAAACACAGGCTACTTATCTGGGCTGAAAAGTTAGTGTGGATCATGTCCATTCGCTGTCTGCTGGTTCAGATGCTTCACTTTGTGTGGCTGTAAACTAGTGATATTGTTGATCCTCCAGAGCATGGATTCATTTTAAACCGCACCCACTGTGCTGCCAGCAGAAAACACAATCCCACCATAGCTGCTTTATCAAAGCGTTGCTTGGTGCCCCACAGGAAGCTGCTGAATAGTCCAATTTTTAACCAGCTGAATGACTCATGCAAAATAAAGTTGTGTTTTGCTCTATATACAAGGTTTCTAGTGCTGGCTTTGTCCACCAATGCACAACATTATAGTTCAATATTTGTTTTAGAGTATAATTCACTTTTCATATTTTTTTCACCTTCCAAATTATTTGTTTTTGTGATATCAATGTCTTGATACCATCCTACGTCTTGTGCAAACCAGCGTTTGTCACATAAATTACATGCCTCCATTAAATATAAGACACATCAAAACAGGAAACACGTCCTTCCGATGTATTTCATTTTCGGAATGGAACCCACGTGTCAGGTTAGAAACAAAGTGTTAATGCACAACAACACACAAACACAAGGAGGGGGGACTTTGGATTTGGTTTTAGGATTAAAGTAGGCACAGTCTGGACATTTAGTGTTCTATTGATCCATCTATTCAGACTGCCGTCCATTAATTCAGCAGCTCAGCCAGCCATGCCAATTCAATAACAGTTTTATACCCAAAATTTATCAGGTGGGTTTTGCCGTTTCAGTGGCAAAACAGCCAATTCATGATTTGTCATTTTTCAAACTCAATTCAGAATATTTTCCTTTGATTGCAGTGGGAAACCATGTGCATCCATGCAAACGTAAAATACAAGAAGAATTGTACGAATAAATAAATCAGATGGCTATATAGAAAGGTCTCCCTGGTCCTATTTCACACTACCAACACGTTTAGATGAAGCACAAGAGACAGAAATGCTGTGGAGATGCAAGACATACAAACGAAGACAGGGAGACTAAGAAAGTTGTGGAGAAAAAGACCAGATGAGAATGATCTTTTTCTCTCTGATGTTGTCACAAATACTCCCTAACAGCATGTATGGGCAGCAGGAATATATGTCTGTGTCAAGCTTATACATATATTTAATTGTGGATTTTTTTTTTGTTCCTAAATGTGCTTTTAAGGTATGAGACAGTTCTAGAAACATCTCAGTTACGGTCTATTTCACCGTCGTACTTGGCATGAGGAAAGAAAGTTTCACCCTCAACTGTAAAACTTAAATTCGGTCATGGACTTCTCCCCTGAGATTCCCAGCATGACAAGTAAAGCAATATGCTTTAATCAACCATGTTTTCAAGACACTAAATTAACACAAATCAATATATTTAATGGATTTGGTTTAAAGGACAATTCTGTACAATTTAGGGACATGTTTGAATTGATTTTATGTATTGATAAATGACAGTCGAATAATTCAAAAAAAGAATAAAAATACATTAATCGTAAAGATGATATGAAGAGGTGGTTGCACAAAGATCAACATGAGCTGGAAATTTATAATTTATAGAGTCCTGTTTCAAATAAAACAAAAGAAATCCAGCATTGCGTTGGAACACTGGTTGGGTGTTTTAACTGAAAAAATGAAGAAGTTAAAGTAATAAAAGAGAGAGCAAATGTCTGCAAATACTCAGTGTCAGTAAATTATGTAAATAACATGCTGAAACACATGTATGATCCAAAGAACTGTGTGTAGAACCAGTTACCATTCGTTATTCTTATTCGTCATTCTTTAACCCTTCTTCTCGTCTTTTGCTGCTCTGACGGTAATGGAAATATTGAATTCATCTCCCCAGGTAGCCTGGCAGGTAGCTGTCCCAGACAGGCTGCATAGATCATTAAAAAGGAATAAGAGTTACATTTTCCTGAAACACTGTGCTTTATGAAAATCCGAGATGAGTGGATGTTAGTCTGACACCAGCGACCACTCAGAGTGGTTTAAATGGCCACTGTAATATTTAGTCGAACAGCGGCTGAACCCTCTGACCCTGTCAGCGTGCTTTATGCTTATGGTTTATTTATGGACATACGAGTCATTGTCTGGAGAAGCTATGTGCTTGCATAAAGGTAGAGTTGCACTTGATATTGGACATGTTGTACTGAGTGTGTGTGAGTGAGTGGGTGAAAATCGTGACCTTACACCTCGCCTAAAAAAAGCCTGCGACAATTCAAAACCTTCAGTATGAATTCCTCAAGGGAAGAATTTATTCAAACACTTTGGTTTCACCTTGGAAAGAAGCTGTGAGTAAAATCTAAAACTTGACCCTAACCTGAACCTAAACCTAATTCACACACACATATAAATATATCCCTGACCCTGGGAGACAGCGAGTTTCCCACTGACAGTTTTCAGGCCTGAGGAATATTGTATACACACACACACACACACACACACGATACGATCCAGCAGGTGCAGTAAACATTTGTTTTGGCATCTTTATATCTGATCAGATTAGTCAAGCCATGTACACATTCACACATGCTCATAACTCTGTCAGGGAGCCATTCCCAACAAAATGGTTCATCCATCAATTCTTGCACTTGAACCAATGATAAGTGTGAAATTTTGGCAAAAATAAGGAGGCAAATGATGCTGCTCATCGCCCCACTGGCTATCATGGTTGCCAGGCAACATTGACATTTCCTGCTCTTTTGAAGAGTGTGGAGAGAGTGGAAGAGATGTCACATGTGTCAACACAGTGTGATGGTTTGCAGTCCATATTCAAATACCACGTCAGACACATTTGTATGCACAAACCCAAATCCCTGGGTGTGTGATGACAGGACGCAACTGTCTGCATGTTTGGCTGCAAGTCTGTTTCCATTCATGTTCTATTCGTTTCGGCTTCTCTTTCGTTTATCTATTCGTCTTTTCATTATCTTTCTCTGGAAAATGGATGACTTTTCTGTCCCCTTTCTACTCTGTCCCATCCAATCTCTCTAAATACCTCCCATGTATGAGCATTGGGTCTCATTCATGAAACGTTGGTAAATTTGCGTGTAGATTTCTACATGAAAGCCAACGCCACTAAAAACCTCCTCTGGATTTAGGAAAGCTGTGGAAAATTCAGATCTGATGGTAAATACAGCATGTCCCTGGTAATCAGCAATTTGCATCAGTCTCCGCCCTGTGAAGAGCCAATGACCAATGAAGAATGTGGAGAGACATCCAGGAATGAAAGTTTGAAGGAAGTGCGAGAATGAAGATGTAGAAAAAGACAGAGCACTCGTCTGGACTTGCAGTTGCTGTAAATTGAGCCTCGTTTTGAGAACTGAGTGATGCTCCGTAGTTTTAAGTTCAGACCTGCTCTGCAGCCCCATGGGGAGCCTGCCACGATCTTTTTGGATGAGCAGCAGTACACATCAACTTGTGTGAAGTTTATCTCCAATAGTGTGCCACATTAATATGGCAGCAGGCGCAGTGTGCCAAGGAAATTGCTCAGAGCAGCAATGATTAAAACCAAAAGCCAGTAAATATTCAAGACCTAACAATATGTGTAATAAACAGTGTTTTCCTGAAGATGTCTTGCACACAATGTGCCATTTCATATACAGCTGTAGGCCATAATACCATGGTTCATTGACGATGAGGAAGAGAAGCAATTTGTTTGCTTTGGATTTTTTGGATTTTTTGATTAAAGAATTCAAAAAAAATTGAAAAGAAAAAAAAAGGCTTGGGTGTCCAGGGCACTGAGAGAGGAGAACAGAAGAAGAGTGTGATGGAGAGGACAAGTGCAACAGAAAGATAATAAAGAGAAGAGTAATCAGACAAGTATGATGTGGAGCTAACAACTTGTCTCAGTTCAAAAGAGTAAAAGCAGAAATATGAGACCAGGGTCAGTTTCCAGATATAAAGAAACAGGTAACATTCAGTCTTAACATATGACTCATCAACGTCAAGGCTCTTATTTTATCTAGGTGTCTGCTGAATATAAAAATACCCACAAAGGTGATTGAGAGCTCCCATTTTATTTCGTTTATTTCATGTTGTGAAAGTCACCTGCACCGTACAAAGATTTCTGGGCTGTCAACATCCGAACAAAGCATCCAGGACCTTTTTCACAGTCTTTACTTGGTGAAATCAAGGCTGACTGACTTTCAGGTATTTGCTCGCAAAGCATTTCAGGACAATGTCAATGCCACATGACAAAACAACAAAATGTTAACACACCTAGCAAAGTAGGATTATAATGTTTTGATGGTAAGTTCGTGGAAAGATCATTGTCGGTATTACAGTTTGTTTGGCTTTCAGAGTTTTTGTAGTTTCATACAGGACCCACGTCAAACCAACTTGATATGTCATGTGTGGGCTGCCCTTCTGGTAATTCTCCCCATTGACTGATGACAAGAAGCTGCTGCTGATGTGTATCAGAACAGGCAGGATCGGTCTGCCAACAGCAGCCCGAGGCCAACAAAGGCAGCAAGAGTAGACAGAGACATCCCACGTAATAAAAACAAAATCAAAGGAAATTAATATAAGTGAACAAACTACAAAGATTTCATTCAGCACAGCTACACATTAACAGTTAGACATATGCGTTTTCTGTACATTGGTATGTGCAATCATTTTAAATGTGTGTGTAAAGGAGCATGCGGCCAAATGCCGCCTCGATCCAAAGCCTTTTTGCCTCCATGATATTTGATACTCAAGTTACTCTAGGAATTGTTTCAGCTCTATTATTTTTCATTGTACCAAGGGCCCGTCACAGGTTAGTCTGGCCCTGACTACGCCACGTGGAATATAAAGCTACTTTTTGCTGCAGTAGGAAACGCCATACTTCAGTCACAGTACTATCTAAGCTGTACTACGATATGTGTAAGTCTTAATTATAATTCAGTGTGGATTGTTTGAATAGACAATTGAAGAGCACTGCTGATGACCTGCTCCATTCTGTGCCCATAGAAGTCTGGACTATTTGCTGAGCATCAAAGACTCATGACACATATTAGCTCTGAGGCTTCCGGCTGCAAGCTGTTCTCATCTCACTGTAATTTAATGTATGGTAATGGACCCTCTCAATTTTTAATATCATGTATGTTTTATTTTCTTGAAGGCCTAAACCCTTGAGGATTTCCACCAGTATGCTTTCCTGCCATCCACTTGCTCGGGCATTTGCTCCATAAGCATTTATAATGTGATGGCGAGTGCAAAAGTGTCAGCTCTCTTGAACACCCAGCCCACTAAGACTTAGTGGAGGTCCTATTTTACACACACACACACATATACATACACGTGCATGCATCAACCACTGTGCACATGATAGCGGTGTCATTAGACAGATGACATGGTTACTATTAAGTAGTGAGCTTTTAACCATAGTCCCCACCCCTCTCTGCATGCCCTCCATTAGTACACTGCTGGTTAATGTTTTATAACACTAACACACCTGTGTAATTATTTTGCAGCAAATGTAGCTTTAATGCAGCTTTGGTTTGTCCAGTTCCTTTTATTTGAGGTGTAAATGTGTTTAATCTAACATCCTCCCAGACTGGTAATCACAGGAGTCCAAATGTGTAACAATTAGTAACCTTAAATGAGAACTCTAATCTGAAATCTAATGGAAGTGGTATCATTTTGTCCCAGTCCTCTCTGCCGGTTTCATGAGTAGAATTTCCACATTCTGATGTGGTGGGTGTGAGTTTTTACATTCTGTCAAATATCTTAATTTTCTGAATTATATTCTATTTATCGTCAGCAGATGAAAAAATACATCATACATACATCAGTACATACTTACTCATTTGATAGTTATATTTTAAAAGTAGATAATGAAATTGTACCCGGAAGCATTAGTAGTTTTTATTTTATTTTTTTGTTTTTTTATTGAATGTAAATAGTAACAAGCGTCAGCTTCATTCAGATATACATTTTGTTTGCCTTAGATTTTTTTTTTTTTAGAATCACTTTCACATACACACACTGTTCCATATTTAAACCTGACTAGAAGGTCACTCACCAGAAAGGATAATATCTCATTGTTTGATGCAAATACCAAAAGTCTACTGCATCAAATATGGATAGACTCCTCAGTCCCATATTTAAACAAACACATGCTTATTATTTATTCAGTCAAAAGCTTTGGATTCATGAATAAAACACAGCAGTACCTGCTAATAACAACCCCCTTTAATGCATATACACATTACTGGTGTTTATTGTGTTCTTTGGTAGATCCAAGATAATGTGATTTATTATTATCTACTTTGAAAAGAATTTGAAGAGTAAGGCAAGAGCAATTAGTCCAGTATGAAGTGAGGCGACATGTTTTCATCACTGCCAACGTCTCAGTAACATTCATTCGGTCTAATAATCTCAACTTTCAGAAACATCACAAGCATTAAATATATGACTATTAATAAATTATGCAGTAATCCGGCACAGATACCAAATCCCAAATAGGATTCAGAAATGTATTCGTAGCTTGTTTTTTGGTAGAATATTTTACTGACAATACTAACAGCATCAAGTCACAAATAAACACAATGGCGTGCACTTGCCTCTGCCAATATGACCCACAGAGATGGTCTCAAGGTGTAAGCTCTCATATTGCTGGTATTTATGGTTCGGACAGTTGATGTACTAGTGTACTAACAAGAGTAACATCTATATTCTTATCAGTGACTTACAACGTCATCCCCCTAAGCCTCAACCAATCCAATTTCACACTGAGGTCATGGTTATCACAACTCATCAAGTCAAGCAGCTTTTCCAGCATCAACATCACAGTAGAGGAAATGTTTGTCTAGCGGGGCCAAATTATACGAAAGCACAATGTCCTCTAAACAGTCACGAGCACTGACTTTACAATGGTGCATTCAAGATGTCGGTATGCATGACTGGTAAGTTTGTGGAATCCATTTGCGAACAAACAACTACAACTAGATATCTTGACAAAATTGGAGCACTAGGGGCATTTACATGGCACAAGTATACTTGCCTATATGCATACATCTTTCATGAAATAACTTAGATGATTCATTTTGTTTTGGTATGATCCATAATGTGTAGAAACAGTCAAACATATGTAAAATGTATGTATTCTCTGGAATTATAGTTTATCACCATGTTGGGTTTTATTTCGGCTTGGTTTGCCAAAAAAAAAAAAAAAAAGTTTGTGATAATATGTCTCTACTATCCATCCATCCATCCAGTTGAGCAACTGCAGTACCGCCCCCGCTGCTCCAATTCTCTGGCCAATCTCACAATCCATGGTACCCTCCCACGTGAGCAAGACCCTGAGACACTTGAACTCCTTCACTTGTGGTCAGGACTCAGTCCCAACTCAGAGTAGACAATCCACTGGTTTCCTACTGAGAACCAAGGCCTCCGACTAGAGGTGCTGAACATCTATCCCAGCTGCTTCACACTCAGCTGCAAACCTGTCCAATCAGTGCTGAAGGTGACAGCAAAATGTTGCCAACAGCACCACATAATCTGCAAAAAGCAGCGATGCGATCCTTAGATCGTGAACTGCAACCTCTCAAAGTCAAAGTCAACTTTTTTATTGTCAAATATACCGTATATACTGTATGTATGATATACAGCATAGATGAAATTACAGACCTCTCAACACACGGTGCAAACGGTACATAAAAGTACAAACATTGCATAAATTAACTTCTAACTGTAATATAATATCCCTCCCATCCACGCCCAGGAATCCTGTCCATGAAAATCACAAACAGGATCGGTGACATGGTGCAGCCCTGGCGGAGTCCAACCCTCATTGGGAACAAGTCCAACTTCCTGCCAAGCCCTCCTCTCGATGATCCCAGTTTGCTCGCTCTACTCGTTAGGGTTTACACACAAATGAAAGTCAGAGTCACCCCCTCACAACCCTGAGGTGCAGTAAGGAGACCCTCTCATTCACTGGGGTAATCTCCAATACAGTGGCACCCAGCCGGGGACTTGTGAGTATCCCCACACCCGCCTGGCATCTAACATCTTGGGTTACTCCATAAAAGAGGAGTCCAACCGCTACTGAGGAGTACGGCTGAGGATTCTCGGCTGTGCGTGGAGGAAAGCCCCACCAGATCCAACTGGTAGGACTCCACCTCCTGCACCAGGTCTGGCTCCTTCCCCCACAGAGAGGTGATGTTCCATGTCCCCAGAGATGGTCTATGCCACTAAGGGGCCAGTCCCCCGAGCGTCCCCATCTCCACTGCCAACCAATTGGCAGCTCACTCAAACCCGGCGGTCTTTCCTGCGGATGATGGGCCGACCTACTAACTTCACTAATGTTCTACTGGGTGCCCCTCAGCGTAACTTAATTGAAGTTATGAAACACAAAGCACGACATACTTTCACTTTAAGCAATTTCAAATAATCCATAATGTTATCTATGTGCCACAAAGTCTTAAATCAGAGTTTAAGTCAAACTCCTTCTGACCTGAAGTAGTCCCACCTCAACAAGGAAGTTCACAAGTGAATCAACCACAATCGTTTGCACCTAATGTCTAAATAGTAACATGAACTATAGAAAGAGATTTACTGTCAGCAGATGTTATTCCTAGAGGCAGCATGGCGGTGCAGTGGTTAGCAAATTTGCCCTGAAGCAAGAAGTTCTGCAGGAGTTTATACATTCTCCTCATGCTTGCATTTGTTTCCTCCTGGTACCCGGATTTTCTCCTACAGACTAAAAAAAACATATTATTGAAGCCTCAAAATTGCCCACAGGTATGAATATGAGTGTCTCTACATGTTGGCCCTGCGATTCACCAGTCCAGCACGCATTTCACCTCTCACCCAGTGTCAGCCGGAATTGACTCCAGCTCTGCAAAGGATACGTGGTGGAAAAGGGATGGCTATATACCTCCTGAACAATTCATTGTAAAAACAACCTTAAGTATGCAAGCTGCCGTTGTGTACAATTCACTATAGGTTCACTCAGATGTTATTCATGCAATATGCATTGCTGTCAACATTGGTCACTTGAGCACTACTGTATGCATCCGTTTCTGCAGTTTTAATCTATGCTCACTATCTATGAAAAGATTGCAGATGAAGGTTAAAACAGGCTGTGTGAATATGACCCATCAGTTCCACTGTGAGCTCTAGATGGAAAAGCCAAAAGCTCAACCCGTTTGTGTCTCCTTATAGTTGTGTGAAAGGGAACCACTTTTAGTTGTTCTCTTGTGTGTTGTTTATGAATAAAATAGACAGGAGTCAGAAGTGAGGTGTGTCCTGCATGGGTGGTGCATTAATAGCGCGGCCAGAGCACACGTGTCTCCAAAATGCCTGCAGACATCAAGGGACAGATGAAAAGACACGGAGAGAGAGACAAGCAGAAAAGCTGTGACAGTGGGTGGAGAAAGATGTGATATATTTGTGTTTATGAAATCTGTTCCACATAACATTTTTCATCTTTACTTTCCTGCATAGGGGCTACAATGGCTTCCTGCTGCAGGTGAATGATGCCAGCAGAATTTCCACTGTTCAGAGTACCTCGGGGCGCATGTCTTCATCGCACATGGTTGATCTTCAGCAAATGTGTTTTACTTTTATAATTCACTAAAAAAGAAAGATATACATACTTACAGGAGTCAAGAGTCCATCACAATCTCTGACTGGTGGGGCACTGGCTTTATTGACTACTACACAAAGATTTCCAGCAGCGTGCTGAACTGAAACATTGTCGCATCTCGTGGCTGTGTAATTATAGCCAGCAGAAGCTTCATAAAATATCCAGTGTAATTTGGGAAACAAAACTTTTATCACAATATTGCAGTGTTAATATTTTAGAGGATTTTGTCCCCATTTCCAATGAAAGTAGTACATTACATACCTTACCTGACAGCTGTGTAGGTTAGTCTCGCAGAATGGTGGTGCTTGCTAATCGAAAACTGTCAGATGACCTTCATTTGGAATTTAGTGAACACAAACCATAAAATGCAAAAATACGGACACTGACAAAACATTTCTAGAACTCATCACCAGCCCAGCTCAGAAATTTCGACTCATTCCCCTATTTAAAATCACAATTCAAAACTCACGGTACCATCATTTTTATGGTTTTTATTTTGATTGAATGTGTATGTATATCTGTACAGCATCCTTGAGTGTCAAGAAAGGCGCCTTTTAATAAACTGTCTTATTATTATTATCATTACTTGCTAACATTGTAAATTACATTTACATATGGTGAAACATGCCAACACATGCTGTTAGTGAGCTCTTCGTCTTTGCTTTTCATTGAGTCAATATCACCTCTTGCACAGGTGAAGCCATGGTGACCCCCAAAATACACTCACAAAAAAACATCCTCCAGTTTGCCATGAATACCATGACATGTTACAAGCTGGCATATCGATTTGACTGTAAATGTTCATTTTTAACAACAACTTGTCTCAGTCGGTTCCAGCTGTTTGGCACTTCAGCCAGTCGAGGACAGTTCACAACACATTCTTTCATAGATATTTGCCTGTGTGTGTCACTGGCCAAGAAAGGCACTCATCAACAACGGGCAAATCTCTGCACAGACAGTTTGCAGCCTCCTGAGAGAAGCTGGCTTACGTGCCTGGCATCCTCACAGAGGACTTGACCTGACTGCTGTCTGGCATAGGAACAGACTTCAGAGGGTGAGCACACATATTTGATAAGCTCTTGGATGTTGAAGAGGCAGTATCTTACCAAATTGTACCTATTTTTATTTCATTTACTGTATTTTTTTGCACAATAGTGCTGGTGGAGTTTGGTCCTTCAAGGAAACATGCCTACATTCCGATGCTGCAATGAGGGTTTGGGTCCCACTGCTGTGTTCTTTGTTTGTCAACATGTCAGTTTTCAGCTTTCCATGTTGAGTATCATGTCGCTTCGTGTAAAGTTTTTGGAAGCTGAAAACATTTCCCCTCTCCAGTGGCCTCTCTTTCACTGACAGTCTGTGTCAGTCGTACGAGTGTGTTACTATCTCCGGAAATATCCAGAAAGGACAGATGCATAAGTCACAAAATAAAGAAAAGCCAAATCATGATGTAGCTAGCATAGAGACCCACATCTAGAAAGATGTAGTAGAAAGATGTATCAGTTGGATAGTGCTACGACAGCGCTCAGCAATGAAGGTGATGTGATCAGAGTGATGTAAATGAGTCGGAGAAGAGTTGAGAATTTGAACTTCCAACTTGTTCTCTGTAGACACCAAAGCCTGTTCAAACAACAGCTCTTCATCAGCCGCAGCCATTTGTTGTGTAGATGACCACTTAGATGGCACACTTACTGTTGTCATCCTGTTAGCCCCGCCCACACACTCTGTACATGGCTCGGAGCCCGCCCATATCAGATAGAACTGTGAGTGGATTTCACTGATTCTTGCACATAGTTAATGAGCCCCAACGGCTCCTGCCCAGACGGACCTGCAGAGCAAATCCACATTTGCTGGCGGTACCTCTGCATTTCCAGGCTATGATGCAGCAGGATGCAACCCAGTTTAACCAGCTACATCTGTTGTGCAACACCGAGGCTTCACAAGCTGTGTGAGTCAATAGATTTAATATATACAGAATCTCCCTGTTGACTCTACATTACTGCCTACCTGCAGACATTTCTGACAAGCACATTGTGTGCTTCTGTATGAGTGTGATAAACAGTGGGTTTATTTGTGTGATTCGTCCTTCTTCTGTTGAACGTTCACCAAGAAAACAGCCAGTCAATGGTTGACATGATGCAGGTGAAGTCTATGGTGACATTTTAATCATCATTTCAGATATATTTCCCCAGGAAATGTAAGAAAACAATTATGTCAATACCAGTTAGGTTCTTGTAATTAAACAAATTTACAATTTTATTCTGCCCGAGCCACTTTGAAGTTTTCTTAAATGCACTCTGATTGATTTTAACTAATGTGATTCATCACAGGCAGCATCGTCAGTTTATCTTTACCCATAAATTATTTCAGCAGTAATACATTGATTTGATGTCTCTTGCTTTCTCAGCAACGGATATTATATTTTATCTTAGTGTTGCTGTCTTTCACACTCATTGTTTTATGATTTATTGGACAGAGATAGAAGGCTGCTTATGTCTCCCATTGTATAACACATTGTGTTTATAATTAATGCTGCTGAAACTGTTTCTTTCTAATTATCTCTGTCCTGTAAGAAGTATACACATACACACACACATGCACACTCACAGTAGCACATATATCTTAACATTGTAATGGAAATGTTGCACGGGCCATGTGTCACGTGAATTAGAAATAGGACCATCATTACAAACTGACATTTGTAGACCTTCTATAAGCACCACCACTCCATACTAGGACATTTACATAGTAATATTTCCCCTGTAGTATACAAACTTATGAACAAACAAACATGTTATTCACGTGATTATGTCGCCGCCATCTGTGGGGGGAGGAAGACAGGATTTTCTTTTCAACAAGGTTTACTGTGGGGTCCCAAAGGACCTCATGGACTGTGACGGCAGGACTTTCCATCAATCGCTGTTGGAAGCCATGTGGAAATACATTGCAAATCACTGTCTGATAGTAAGGCTGGGACAGTTCACTGATTAGCGTGACAGACGATCTGGAGACAATCTGGGAAAACCTAAAAATGTGCCAGCCAACTGTGTGACTGTCTGTATAGCTTTTGTCCAATACGGCTCTTGGTGTAAAATGCCCTCAAATGTAATGAAAGTACAATTGAACCTGTCTTGCACCCTTTATGTTCACGGTTAATTTACTCCAGGAGGGAATTATTCTACAATCTGTCTTTGCACCCTCCTTCTTCATGCTCTTTCAGCATCAAATTGGTATCTTCTTCTCCTACCAACTCAACTCCAGGTTCTAGCAAGTAACTTTATCTGAATCTCAGTCCACTTGTCATTTACCTGGTAAATGTCCTCATACATTTCACCTTCAACTCTCCCTCCTGCTCTCATACCCTCAATGTACTTAAGTAGCAAAACACTAAGGGAATGTCACTGGGCACAGTCTGAAACATTGAAACAGAGATTTGAACTAATGCCTGCTGAAAGAAACATCACCAGAGAGAGACAGAAGCAGGGCGAGAGATGATAGATGGGACAGATGGATCAGAGTGGTTCTTATGGGGGAGAAGTTTGTCGTGATGGACAGGAAAGGGAACTAAGTTGACTAAGAGTTGGAAAAGTAGAACAATTGTAGCTCTTCAGAGAGAAAAACAAGGAACATGGGCAAGAGATGAGACAGAGGCTGAGCAAAATATTTTTGGGAAAAAAACACAAGAAGAGGAAACCAAATACGAATAATATTTGGTATTTGGAAAATAAGGCTATGTAAGACATGTAAGTTAAAGTAAGATTTAACTTCTCAATAGCTTCTAGCATCAGACAGAAAAGGTCTGAGTTTGTTTGTTTGTTTGTTTGTTTGTTTTTAAATGGCATATCACAGTGGTACATAGTTCATCAGTTCAGTTTCAGCAAATGAATTTGGGTATTTGAAATGAAAAGCTGTGGAAACTGTTGAAAGACAATGGGCTCTGCACTCTTGGTTGTGATCATATCATAAACATTAACTGTCGCCCCTTAAACGCAAGGGGACAGAAAAATGAGTCAACAGACATCAGCTCTCAGGGCTTCAGCAAAGCACCTAGTAATCATAATACTGATTAGTGGGTCATAAAAGATAGAGAGCACAGGTCCATTACTGGAGTTACTACTACCAATGATCCCATGGGACAGCAGTCTTGGATGTTGGTTTAGTTTCCTTTTTTAATTAGATACATGAAGAAAAGGTACACCAACTCAGGCCGAAATGAACGTTTGAAGTGTGAGACATTACTAAAGATGATGGAGAACACCAGTGTTTTCAAGGGCACATGAGAATGTGTAGTTATTGTAGTGATCAATATCCAGCGGGAAGTGATCGGCAGAGACTGGGGGCCATAAAGAAGTGGACCCCACACTTAAACCACTGGTGCAGTGACTTGTTCACTGATAGGGTGAAGTGGAAATAGCAAAGACAGTTTCCATAAATCAAAGCCACTTTCACATAACTTGTATTAATTCTGGCTTAGACACACACATTCGTATACACAATTTAACTACATTGCAAATAACTGGACATGCACAAAATCCTATCAGGCTTTGTTTTTGGTAATTATGTACCTGCAGCTGTGCATAATGCTTTTTTTGGGGAAGGACAGCTGCTCCATTGTCACTGATACGACTATTAGACAGTAGATGATGTTGCTTTTCTCCACTTCCACAAAGACTGTCCCCCGGTGGAATTGTGCCTGTATTTAATTGTTTTTGGCCAAAGATGGGAGTGCAAAAGCTCACCTGTGTACGTATATACACAGGTGATATGTATATGTGCAGAAATGTACACATATGTACATATCTGCTTTTGTGTGTGCGTACAGTTTTAGCAGTTAATGTGTAGCATCACCGTGGATGTGGCCCTTGGACATGGAGAAGATAAAGAAGAGGATGAAGGAGAGAGAGTGGGATGGAGCAATATGGATGTTTTAGAGCAGATTTCCTTTTCTTTCTCTGCCATTGTTTTCCATTTAATTTGGTTCCTGTGTAGATAATTCCATCCTTTTGTTCATTATGCCACTTTCTCTTTGTGTTAGTTGCTTCCTCCAGCAACTGGATCTTGTCTCTCCCTCCACTCAGGGAATGGTGTCATAGGATTAATTTACAGCGAGGGGCTGTATTGCATTGGTGGGTAAAATAGGTGTCCTCCAGCACAGAGCTGTACAGCAGTGAGGTTGCAAATGGTAGACACACTGCGTTTGTCCTCGGGCTTCTATAAAGTACTGCTCTACTAGCTCCTAAGTGAGTAGGATATACGTCCTGCAGGTTGCTGACACACCCACACACCCCTTTGTCTCCATGCCCTCAGAGGGCATAGAGTTTACTTACATTTATATCCGTGACCATCATCACAACTCATCTAAACCGTACCATTTAAATCCTTGCATGCCACAGGCTACCCAGACCTGAACCATAACAAACTAATGCTGAATCCTGCATTCCGCCCCTACAGAACAAGACAGACCCAAAAAATAATGTTCATCTGTGGTTTTCCAACTGCACAAATACAGTACAATACAATAAATATGCAAGAAACAAAGTGTATCACTGATGTCTGCTTAATTATTAGTATAACTAGTAAATTCCTTCAAAGATGGTTCAAGGCATTGACAAAACTTCGAGAGATACTTGTATCTTGCATAAAAGTTGTACATCCCTTTATTTCTCCTTTGCAACCCATGTCTATCAGGCATCATTAGTCAGAATGTGCTACTGGGTATGTGCAGATGAGGCCGTAAGCCTAAACGGAAATACTACAATGAATGCATGAATACGTCAATCAAAATGAGACACAGGGTCTATGAGGACAGCATAGTGAATCAGTGAATCCATCCTTAGAATCGACTGGGTTGATCAGAAGAAATAGGACTAATAAATACATAATAAATAAGAAATAAAGGACACACTAGCACGAGACTCTTAAACTCGTCTTGTTCCTTTTCAGCCAACGACGTCTCGCATGTTGTGAGCTGAGTGGGTCATGAGGGTGTGTGAGTGCCTGTAAGAGGTGTGAGAGAGGTGACGTTTGCAGCAGGAGACAGCTGCTGCACATAGAGACGACTTATTCTGTGTGTGACGTACAATAGATTACTTTGGTTCATGTTCAAGTGCACCATCAGTCATAGCAGCTTATGTGGGGATGTAGAGTACTAATAGAAGAGTGGCAGATTTATGGTTTAATCAGCTACATTACAATTGTTTTAACCATTTTGATTGTGATGTAGCTGTAGAATGTCCATTTGGAAATAAATTGGTGTGAAATATGAATATCAATGAATTTCAGATTCACAACTGACGAGTCACTTTACAGTGATGAAATGATCATTTAGAGCAGGGACGTTGTACTTTTCAAACCCATCCATAGTGTACAACATGTGATTGGAAAAAATTCAATATCTTTAACAATTTCATTCATTCATTCAGTCATTGTCTTCCACTTGCTCCGGATGAGTCGCCAGCTCATCAGGGCCACACGAAGGACAGACAACCATTCACACTCACATTCACACCTACGGGGGATTTAGAGTGACCAGTTAACCTCAGCATGATTTGGGAGGTGGGAGGGTGTCGGAGAACCCACGCAGACACGTGGAGGGCATGAAAACGCCACACAGGCAGTGAACCAGGGACACTCTTGCTATGAGGCAACAGTGGTAACCACCGCTTCCCCATGTCACCCTAACAATATCACATATTTAAATTTAAAAGAGTTTTGAATATCTGTAAGGTACAATTCACAGGATTACAAACAAGCACCCGTAGGTTTTGTCTGGTAATAACACTTTTCACCCCTAGAGACAACAGTAAGCCACTGTAGCGTGAAGGAGTTACGGTCATACTTCAGTCTCTCCACGGATGTCTGAGCCCTTCAACAATAGTGAGTCACTGTAGCGCGAGGGCACCGCGGCACAAAAGAGCCACTCTATGGAAAGTCATTTGGACTGCTGTGGTAAGTAGTAGAGTGACTGTTCCAGTTTAAGATCCAATTTAAGATTCTGAGCACGATTTCAACGACAGTGCTGTTGTTGTAGCAGAAAATCAGTTGTGAAGAATAACATTTAACCAGTCCTGGAAGCAATATGCTGGACGTTTAAAAGTCACTGAATGGAGATGGAGCAAGACTCAAACGGTTTATGTTCAATGAAGAAAGAAAAGCAGATCAGCGCCATTGTATTCTATTTTTACACATCACGTAGGGCATCTTAAAGAGACACTGCGAGAAGCTCAATTATTAATGTATTAGGCATATTACATGTGAGGAAGGATTACACATCCTCGTATCATCCCGTTTGTGTGCGTGTTGTGTGAATATATCATGGAGAGACTCATCATCTATTATTGAAGTTGTGCAGTAATGTTATTTCTTGAGCAGTGGATTGGATGATTCTGACACATACACATATGTTGGCTCACTACACACACACACTAAACACATGCATACTCACAGATGACATGATTGATTTTCCTACAAATCTCTCTCACTCTCTCTCTCTCTCTCCTTGTCCCTCTTTGTCTCTAAATCAGGTGTGGCCTTTACCAGCTGTTTTCCATCCTAAAGCTGATCCTGTTAAGCTCTTTACATGCACCTTTAAAACCTGACAAATGATTATCCGAGTGAATAAACCTGTGAACATCTGCTGCCCCGTGTTGACTCCACAGTCTCACTGATAGTGAAACATTAATGATGGATGCTTACATGCACAATGATTCTGATTGGAATGACTACTAGTTTGAGCTTTAATGTAAAGACATATTGTATCATAATGTATCGTTTTACAGCAGACATTAAAAGGTCCCTAGAAGTTTTTTTTTTTTTTTCTTCAAGGATCATAGAAAAGCCACGTTCAATCATCCTAATGAGTTTTTCCTATTATGGGTTAAAATAATTATTGTGGGTCCTGGTGTGCTTTGCTGCTGAAGCAGATTCAGATTAGTTGGAGGGGTGCATAGAATCACTTCATTAGGACAGCTTGCTGCACCACAGGCCAACTGGCATTCAGTCAACACACACACACACACACACACAGACTCATACACACACACACATCATGGGTTGCAGTATAGAATTGTCACCATACACCAGTGATCGAGTGGGGATGAAAAAAGAGGAAAATGAGACTGAAATAATGAAAACTAGGGTAGAAGGAACAGGAATTGGAACGCAAGGGAGAAGACAAGGTTATGATGAAAAAGCTGGAAAGTTGACAGCAAGATGGGTACAATGGAAATACAGATTGGTATTTCCCTCGATTCAGAAGTCATTTTTGTTTCTTTTGTTCTTAATTATGATCATGTAAACTTCTCGTCATAAATACTGTTTTGCTGTATCTTGCTACGTTGTCCCACTTATCCATCAGGCTGAAAGATGACTGGTGTTAGTAGAGTCGGCCAGTTACCTCGTGCTGCAGCTTGACGGACTAGTTTAATTTCCATCCACCGGCCACTTCACTCTCAATCACTCACACTTGAACCATTGCTGCGAGAAGTGGTCACTCGACTGTCTGCGGCCATTGCTTGTCGAGTTGACTCAGTGCACACTCATATTTCCAACTGTTGATCCAGAGAACAGTGAAAAAAATAGTTACAATAGGTCCTTAGCCCCAAACAGACGCTCTGCTGTGCTGTTGATTTTTATTGTGTTTTGTTACACAATCCCGTGTTTGCTAATTCATTATGTGAGACTACGCTCAGGTGGGAGAAACAGTGGGGTGTCATGCACTGCAATTTAAAAGGGTGCAGGAGGCAGCTTTCATGAGGAAACGCACAAAGCGGCGGAATAAAAGAGACAAACAGACACAGAGAGAAATGACAGACAACAGAGATGAAAAAACAAAAACAACGTTAAAATCTAAAACCAGACACAGAAAAAGAGCCACATACTGGGAGGGAGAATAAAAACTGATACATTTTGGATGCTGCTGTGTGGAAAGTATATCGCGGAAATACATTATTGCTAAAGTAAATTAAATCCACTATTTATTGATATCAAACCCCTGGAGCAAATAAAAATGATACAAAACTGCTACATTAAGTGTCCTTGCTGATTCTAGTCCATGAATAAAAGCTGAAAAATCATAAGGAAAAGGACTGACTGCTGAAAAAGTAAACTACATATTGAATTCAAACTCAGCTGAGCTATTCAGCGGGAGATGTTTGCAGAAATGTCAGTAATTCATCAAGGTGTGTTTAATATTCCACAGACTAATTTATCTGCAATTCACTGACTCACTTGTGTCCCTGCAAAGTCAGATAATTCAAAAGATTCTTTGAAATGGCTCTCTCACTTTTTCTTCAGACTACTGGTCTATTTTAACTCATTCCATGGATTACATTCAGAAATATTATTAGACATTCTGTATTCATTCCATTCCATTCCATTCATGTCTGGCATCTTTATAGATACAATAGATACAAATAGATAAATGATTTTCTTGTGCATGTGTGGGTTTACTCTGGGTGCTCAGATTAATCCCATCGACCAGGGGTCACCAACCTTTTTGAAACTGCGAGCTACAGTACTTCGAATGTAGTGAGTAATCCAACGGGCCTACCTGTTTGATACACACTTACACACACACTTTATTTTTCAAGAAATCTTGGAAGAAAAACGTAGAAAAATGCATAAATCTGTTCAGTCCTTCACTGGGCTGACACATAGAGACAGACTGACACATTTCAATTTGATTTATATTGTGTAAACAATGCATTTCCTCCATGTAATGACTTTGTTATCCTTCAGTCATGAATCATTTTTATTTAATATTCCTTCATTTCTTCTTTTTAGAGGATGATAGTGTTGGAAATGATTTCAAAACATATGGAAACTTGAGAGGTTGCCTTTGCTGAATATAATGTCAGTTCACATAAATTCAGTTAAATTGTCGTTTTTAGAGCAGGCTTGAAATGGAAGTTTAATAAAAAATACATGGTGCCTCTGTCTTTGAGGCAATTTCTGACTTTAAATTAAGACGTCTTACAGTAAATAGTGGCGATATCACGGGCAGCAGCTGTGGCTAGAAGTATAAGTCCAACTTTCCCATTGTAATGAACACAAAGTTCCCAGACTGAGTTTTTGTCTTCAAATTTGCCATGAAATGGAGTCGGGGATGAACATTTGAATTTTGTGGTCACAGGTTGAGGTCGCGTTGACTGCACTGGTATGCTTTTGGCTGGAAGTCAAGTATTCATTAGGTTATTATGACATTATTTCAGATAAAAGTCTGATGCGACACTGATGAAAGTTGACTTGCATCTGACTGCAAAGCCATTACAAAGAGGGCACCTTGTATTACATTCCTTCAATCCATAAGTAATGGACTCTGGTGAATGACAAGGTATAAAACTAGCTGGTTCACCTGTTTTGGTGAGGTAGATGGATTGAGACCCCACGGAGGAAGTGTAGGAGCTTCAGCTGTGTTTCCTAAGCACATCTTTGAATGCCAGTGCCCACAACTCTGCATACAAATCCTGATTGTGTATGCTTAGTGCAACAATGAATATGTTGAATGCATTTTGTTCTCTACTTTGGGGGAATACAGGATCTACGTATCACGCCAGAAACCATTCAGTGATTTAATTAGAAGTTAAAAAGGGGCACAGAGAAAGAGAGAGACTGACAAAGAGAGAAGAGGATGGAGGCTGTTATAGAAGAGAGGTGTGATAGTGGATTAGATTTGAGAACAAGCTGGTGAGTTGGCAAACACAGCCAGCTTTCTATTTGGCATTAATGAATAATTAAACAAATTTAATGGAGCTAATTACTTTTTTTGTTTCACCTAAAGCATGAGCATGTATAAAAATCTGTTCATACTGAGTTTAAAAACACAAGACAGATAATCAGGGAGAAAAAAGAAAGGTGCAAGGCGAGGAGAATCGTAAAACAAAAGACCGGTTCTAAGATGCATGGGAGGTCAAGTGAGGAATGGACCACGGGACACATTGTGTGTCACCGTAATGTAGAGAGCGTGTGTGTGTGTGTGTGTGGGGGGGGGACATTATACAGAGAGCAGATTAGGTCATGTTGCAAGTTTAAATCAGTCTGATCTTAAAATCTTAAATCTGATTTAAACTTGCAACATAACCCAATCTGCTCTCTGTAAAATGTCCCCCCCAACACATACACACACACACACCAGGAAGGTGCATCAAAAAAAGGTGGCATTAGTGAGAAGGTGGGAGGAGGTGATGGAAGGCAGATGGGGGGTGAGCTGGGGGGGTGTCACAGATATGACAAGATTCATATAAGTTTAACTTTCTGCCATAATTGCAGGTGAAATTAGGGTTGACAAACTGTGAAACAGAAGCGATGGACTCAGCCAAAAATGAAAAGGAGATAAGTTGACGAGGCAGTTATTTAATGAGCCAAGTAAAGTGAGAGTGACAAATGCAGAGCAGGGAACACAGATGAAAGGAGACAAAGGGGGAATACCAAATGAAGGGGCTGAAAGGAGGCAGAGGCTAATGGGAGGCACAGGGAACAGACCTAACACATCAAGGTCAACCTGAGCAGCAGCTTCAGCCTTTGCAGAACACATGTCCACACACATACGGAGCGTTGGAAGGTGCAGCTGTAATGTTATCAGCGGGAAAGCTGCTTGTTCTAGCTGGGACCAGATTCATCATCTTAGCTGCTGTTACCGCTGTCGGCTGCCACATTTTGCCCCTGTCAAAGACACATTTGCTGGAAGTGAGATGATCTTTTTTTTTGGGTTGAAATTAATCCACCACATGTAAACTGTAAACTTTCTAATTTAATCATATTTGTTTTTTTAATTTCTTGGTGGAGGAAATGCAGTGGTTGGGGGAACAGTTTCACAGCTATCAGCATCAAACACACAGCCACTGTAGTTATTTGAAATAATAGACTTGAACCATAATAATACTGTTCACTTCCTGGTAATGCATGTAAATTGCAAGTGGAACTTAAGCCATTGTGCCGTGAATGGCTGCATTTATTAAAACAGAGGCCTATCTGCCCAACCAGACTTTTCTAAGAAATAACACCGCACACACGTAAACAACTTTCACAGATTGAAGTCTGTGTCCCAGATCAGAATTGGAAAAAAAAAAAAAAAGTTTTGTCACTTTTGTTGCCAAGCAGCATTGCACAGTGGATGTATCGTTCAAATGAAATCAAATTCTGACTTGTACAACCCTCATCAATAATGACACAGTAGTATAAAATGGCTGATGCGGCACCAAAGTCAAAGAATTTAATAACGCAGCAATCCCGTTTTTCTCATTAATAAACTTCTTCTCTGCCCTGCCTGGAGTCCAGATCTGAATGCACGGACATTCCATATTGATGTGGATTTGTGAATGGATTTCTGAATGTTCTCAGCTAACACTAATCGAATGTCATGGTGTGAGATCAATTTATTTTGAAAATGATGTCAAAACAGTATGAGTGGTGCATTTTTAAATTCTGTGAGTACATATTTGAGTAAGACATTTGTCAATACTGTAAGACATTTGGCTGTGCCTGGAACAGCCTGACATCCCTCAGAACGGAAACGATACAGTGACAGTGAAACAGAGCGTGACCGATTGTTTGATCAAATCCATCTCACACGGGGCGTCATGCAATAACGCAGCGAGATAGTTATTATCCCAACGTCCAAGGGAGCTAAGGTGAAGGACGGGAGGTGGAGGGAAACGTGGAAAGGTCAAAGGACAAAGAGCATGGTCCTGTGACCATGAGAGAAGGTTCACAGCTGTGGACATGATGGCTGCATGCTGTTCAACCAGCGCACGACGAGAAAGGGGAAGAATAGAAAAAGCGCAGGACGAAGGTGGAAGAGGTGTATTGAGAAACGGGCAGTGGTGACAGTGTAGATAGACACAGAAGGACGGAGACAGGTAGGGGGAGGGGGGGA
>CAAKHB010007738.1:586799-619989 GCA_901007665.1 Aeoliscus strigatus
GGTTTTTAAAGGGGGGGGGGGGGGGCTGAGGGGGGGGGGGGGGGGGGGGGGGGGGGGAGCAGAGGTCACTGTTAACGGCTGTGGTCTGGCTTTCTCCCTGAGACCTATCACAACTTGTCAAACCACTGTGGTGGAACACGCACACGCATGCGCGCGCGCACACACACACACTCCCACCCCAGTGATATGGACACACTAAATAGAGAGAAATTGTGATGCTGTAAGTGGTTGGGAGATGGAAAGAGGGAGGGAATGAAGAAATTGTTTCAGATAAGGGGAGCTGATGCAAGATCACACTCTTATCTGTGTGTGTGTGTGTGTGTGTGTGTGTGTGTGTGTGTGTGTGTGTGTGTGTGTGTGTGTGTGTGTGTGTGCGTGCGTGCGCATGTGCGTTTGCACATGGATGCTCATGTGTGTTGCTGGGGAACTGGATCCTGGTTCACCAATGAGAAGGAGTCATACCATTTGGTGGTTCTGCCTTTGAGTCTGTGCAGATCACAGACTGGGCTGAAGGAAAACTGATATCTCGGTTTTTTAAGGTAGAGATATTAACCACCGTCTGTCAGGACATACAGCTGAGGTATGCAGGTCCTGCCCAGGTCAGACTTCACGTTCACTCAGAGCAACTGTCAATCATGACGCCACGCCCCCTTGAACACCTGAATGTGCATGAGTGTGATAAAAACTCCCAATATGTGTGTGTGTGTGCATGATGACTTTTACTTTGATATTTATGCAGTGAATTGCACCTTTTGCACAACTGTCGGCCGACAAAAATAAAAAAAAAAAACTAACTCCCGCACTGTGTTTTCAAAGGAGAACTCTTTATTCTCAATGTTTCGGTTCAAAGACCTTCATTAGGTTCTTTTTTTTACACACTGGGAGAGATGGTACTAAATAGAAGTAGGTATATTTTGTGTTTTAGTAGGTTTTAATTTTTTTTTAACTTTTTATATTTATTAGGATGCTTTTATCACTTCTACTTTACCTCTTCTTTCATTATTCTCTCTTTTTTACTTTAACAAAGTAATTATTCTATTATTATTTGAGTATGTTTTTGTTATTTATTATTCCTAGCCAGTGGCTTAATCCAGGTGTTTTCAATGTTGTCATCAGTATGTGGTGGAGACTGATCTGTCGATGTGCACTCACAAAATGTTTGATTTCCCATTTCCCATGATGCAGCCCAAGTTATTATTCCTGTTTCACCTTAAACATTAATGGTTTGCAACAGTACTTTAAGGTCATCATACGTTGTGCATGTCAGTTTCATTGTATTGTACAAAACTAACTCCTTTTATTACTGTTGAATTACCACTGGGTAAATAAGCCACAATTAACATTATAGGAAATAGAGGTGAGTGGAGATTTATGCGAGGAAAGGTGCTGTAATTCCTGGGGTGTTTTCCAACCGATGAATGTTTGCTGTAAGTGCCTACTTATGATGGCTTGAAGCCAAATGTGTTTCAGGAATCACTTTCCTCCGAATAAGAGCAGGTTTGCCGTCTGTCTGTCAGAGTGACTCACAGGAAGTCAACTTGATTGACACTGAATCCCGAGGGAGTGCCGACAGACAGAAAAGAGGGTTCAGTGCTCCCACGTCCATTTTCGAGACACCTCTCTTCACGCCACCCTCCATTCATCATTCGTCTGTTTCTTACAGTCTCCCAGCCATTCCAGCCACACATTGATAGTTCTTTCCTCTTGATTATGCACTAGTTAAACTGTTTTTTTTTGCTGTAAAGGCAGCATGATGACTCATGCCTAGGTCTCATTACTCAAATTAGTCATCCTCCTTTATTCTTAGAGCGACATCACTTCAGCTTTCAGTGCAGCTATCTCATCTATGGCAGCAAGGAAATCCTCCTACATCCAAAACACAGATATTATAATTAAAGGCCTAATCTGCATCCATAATCAAATATCTTCCAGAGAAATTGTATTGTCCCTCGGAAAAAAGATCCTGTTTTTGTTGCTTTCAGGTTGGGTTCTGTTTGCCTGTAATGGAATTAAATCTACAGGATGATACTGTGCGTCAGAAAAAGGCAAGAGTAAATTAAAATCTCAAACGCAGCACCTAATCTGTCTGCGTCTCAGGCTGACTTGCTTTGGACTGTGACACAGACAAACGTAGGACAACAAATGTAATGTCGTAAATAATAGGAAGCGGCTAAGTGTAAGATCCGACTGCTGATGTAGTGGTGAAACGCAGCCGGCGTTATCTGCAGCTCAAGCAGGATGTGAAGTTGCAATTGTTTATCAAAGATGTAAGAGGCTCAAAATCTGTTATACAATGAGGCAGATTATTCATACACATGAATGTGACCGGATTTAAACTGTAGACGTCATCTGCTGACATTTAGGATCAATGTAAGGAGATGCATGTGTGTTAATGTTATGGACCGTTTAGATAGATTCATCCTCTTCCTCCCTCCTAATCTCTAATCCCCGGCGCAGCTGGGCTGCTATGTCTGCGTGGCCAGCTGGATGTGTGTCGCTGGGTTTGTGTTTACATGCATGTCTGGGTTTGTCCTTGACCTCCTGAGCAGTGAAGTTACGTTCAGAGGCTCTAGGAGGTGGGAGAATAGAGACGTGTGTGATGGAGCAGGAGCATCTTGGTGACGTGGGACCTGTTGTTAAACCGCGTTAATGATTCACATGCGCCACATAGCACCATCATCCGATGAGCTCCATTCAGCCCAATTTCATCCAAAATCACTTGGATTTGTTGTCCACTTTCCGTCTTTTAAAGGGCTACAGTGAATGTATTTTTTTTTCTACAGAAAGTATGTATTAAGAAGGATTCCATTGGTGAAATGCATTATTTTTTGTCACTTAAGTACTACCGTTGTAGCTCACTGTTCATAAATAGTTTACTAAGCTAAACCTAACTTTGGCCATCATAACAAAAAAAGAAAAACAAAATTGAATAGCACCTTTAATACAAACATGCAAAGTTCTCTACAACAAAATGGATAAAAAAAATTTAAAAAAAAATTCAGTCTTGAATACAGTATATTTAAAGAGCTGGTTTCCCTGCTGTATGCAGGAAGCGTATACATGTATGTTCCACAGCTTTGGACATGAACAACCAAAAGTCGCAGCTCCGGCTTTTTTATGTCTTTTGCAGCAGCCAATGATATCAGTTTCCTTGAGAGGAAATTGTGATAGAGGGAGTTAGTTATAATAAATTGGTCCTTAACCACTGAGAGCATCATATTACCTTACCTGAAACAGAGAGAGGAACACTGATGCAATCATTGATTTCCATTGATTTTTTTGACAGAACCGTGTGGCTGTTGTGATTTCAGCATAGTTTAGCTTGTTTTTCCTTTTGTGATGGAGGAAGGCGCATAGTCTGAACAAGTTATTGTGTTCTTGTTGCAGACATTAGTAGGCAAGGGCATCAATTTGCTATTTGCTCAACAGCTTTATGCTCCTGAAAACACCTTGGCCAAAACTATCTGCACCAGTGTCATATGTGTCTGTGATTCCTGAGTGCTCCTGCACGTCTAACGAAATAGCTCCTATGTTAACAAGCATGTGTGACTGTATGATGACTGTTTCTGTTACTCTTCTTAAGTGCTCTGGCGCATATGTGTGAGCACGACGTGTGACACATCACCATAGCGGGAGATCAAATGTCGCAGTTTGACCAGATCACTCTGTCTTAGTGTAATAACACACACACACACACACACACACACACACACACACACACACACACACACACACACACACACAGGACCTCACTTTGTGCCTATGTGAGGTTGTGTGTAGTGTGCTAAAAGGCTCGGCTGTCAGATCGGGCTTTTAGAAGTAATCACAGCAACATTTATCCGTATAAAATTCTCTTTGATAGATTTTACACTTCACTAACCTTTCTGGAAATTTGCAGTTTATTTTACGTTCATTTTTCTTTTCTTTTTTTTTTACCACTTTGTGTATGCATATGTCTTTCAAACCCATGATTTCCGTAAGAATCATGACTACTTTCTCACTGCAGAATGTCATTTAATGTCAATCGCCATCCCTCCTCTGCATATCGCAGTCCACTATTGTATGGGCCTTAAAAGTATTAAAATTCATATTGTCGTCTTAAACCTTTTCTTGTGGTACTACATGTTCAGCATTAATAAGCACCCTCCTGAAACTGAAATTATTTCAAGAATGAAATAAAAATTTCCAATCAAGTCTAGTTGTATGAAACACCAGATGTAACAAGGCCACTTTGATTGTTAATATTCATTTCTCCGAAGAAAAGCTGCTCCAATAAATGTTGATTAAATTGATTAAATAAGTTGTGGTAACTATGGTAACAGTTATCTTTATGCCAATCCTGTTCGTCCTGCACACGTCTCAAAAGAATTGTCTCTTAACATTATCTCCTATAACCTCTATTCGAGCCGCATACACAGTCATCGATTTATCGACAATCACCACCACTAGTTGTGCACGGATGCATCGTCTGCAGCAGGTAATACGCACTGGAAGGTAATTATTCATGTGATGGTCTGTTCCAAAGCAGGTTTAGTGAAAAACCTGAGCTAGTTTATCCTGAAATGAAGATTGCTGAATTGAAACATATGAGATGAATGGTTTGACTTTTGTCAGTTTACGTGAAAATATAATTGAGAAAGTTTTCGTCATTACTGGATTAACAAACTCAGGGTTTCTACTTAACACGCTTTCTGGAATGGGCTCCAGAACAGATAGAGATAGATAGAGAAGTAAACAATGGAATGGAAAATATATATTATCTTTTTTTTTTTTTTAATTTGTATTTGTATTATATAAAATGCATTTATCTGATTAAACAAGGTATTGGGCATGAAAACTCCAGCAATGACAAGATGAAACATTTCTACAAGCTGCTTGAGAAGTGCACACATCTGTCTTAGTCTGGACACGCCTCTTGATCTGGTGATGGAATTACTTCTGTTTGTCCTTGAGTGTCCAAACATTCAAACCAGCCTGCTAAAACCAAATCTATCCCACCTCACAGTCACTTATTTCTCAAATCAAATGAGACAGTCAGAGAGTTAGATAGTTGTACATGGTTAAAAAGAAGCAAGAGCTTTCGCTTCAGCAAACAACGCATTCTCCTTTCCTGTAGTTGCCTCATGGCCCTTCCACTGATGTTTTCCGTTTCTTGCGTAGGTTCTGTGATGAGACAGAGAGGATTGTGTGCTCAAGTGTCTGCATGCTTGTGTGCTTACGTCGTTATGGTGGAATTCCAAAGCGCGGCTGAACAGATGGTTTGGTAATGACAAACCAGAATGATTCTGATAATGATGACCAGATAATTATGCTTCGTTTAAAGGAGGGGAGGGAGACGGTGGCAGTGGCAGATTAAAAAGAGCAACAAGGTTGTGAAAACAAGGGGGGCATGTACCGGTAGTTGGATTGGATGTACTGGATTCAACTGTTTTTTTTGCTGCTCTGATTGTCATTTACAATCACAGAAAACACCCACACAGGGACGGATGCCTTTTGTCGATGGTGGTGTTGAATATGACAATGGACGGTATGATAGGACATTCAGCATGGACAGTTCTAGAAAGAAATGTCAACATTGTCTCTGTGTTTAATGACCATCATCGTCGGAATCTGTTATTGAAGGAAATTGGCTCCTGTGCATCTTTGTCAGCACAAAAACTTGAACTACGAATGTTGCATAATGGTGGAGCAGCAGTTTTTTTTTGAAGAAAAAAAGTGCTTTGATGTTGGCGTTCTTGTCTCATGGAGCTATTTTATCCAAGTGTTGCACAGCCAACCAACGCCGTCCCGATTTCTTCTCCCCACTGTTTAGCAACGTCTGAAACATACATATTTTTCTCATCAATTTTCGGTGAAGAACTGGAATTCCTCAGTTGCTTGAGGGTGTTTCACCTCTTCAGTTGTGACAGACAGATGGTGACTTTTGATTATTTGACCTTAGCTATTAGTCTTTGAGACAAGACTGTGATGTGTCTGTGACGACAGCTCTCACAAACACTTGACTTCTATAACAGCCCACACACATCTTTAGGCTCCTTTCTAACAGGCTGTCAGCTTGAGCCTATTAGTGGCAAAAAAAACTTTTAGTTTGTGGACTTTATCACATACACACATACACTGAGATAAGAACTTGTAGTCAGTTGGATGTACATGATTGGACCACCCACCCAGACATGGCTGCAGTCATCAAAAACAATGATTATGCAATCAAGTACTAACTCCTGTGTGTATCAGGTGATTAGCAGACAGAAAAGAAAACATGGAATGTCGAAAAGATAGATATATATACTTTATTCATTTCTGTGAGAAATTCACAAAAGCACTGTGCTAGCACAATGCCAGAGCTATTGATGTAGGAACGTGATTTTGGTTTAATTACCAAGAAAACCATGGAAAATTACATTATCTTTCTATTAAATATGCACCAGAAGGATTTTTGTTTGTTTGTTTTGGGATTTAGGCCCTTGAGCAAAGACACAACACTTACATTCAAAAACCTGATTTAAAGTGTATACTAGAGTAAAGTAAAGACAATTGACAAGGTAGCAGAGCGAGGTCTCTCACTGTATGTTTGGAGGAACATTAAAGAATGTCCATTAATCCAGAGAACATGTCTTTTCTTCAGACTAACCGTCAGGTGTTTCCTGTGGGTGCACCTGCATTTGTCATTTGAATCATTTAACTGCATGATATATGGTTTTCTTACTTTACTTTGGGTTAAATTCAATGTTCAAAGCTTGATTATCACAAAGATTGTCAGCACCCACAAACACACATGCCATATTGCTACTTTTTCTCTCCCCACTTTTGTCCTCTTGATGGGCACACACTCGCAACCACACATGTCCGCAGCAGGCTCACTGACAGGTCATTTTACCACAATCTCACATAGCTGAGTGGGGAGAACAAAGGCTAAATATAGAGGCCCACTGCGCGGAATACCAATGACTTTGTCGACGAGCAGTGTGACAGCTAAAATAAGGCAATAATTGGAGGATTTTCAAAGGTGTTATCAAGACCAAAAGGTGTGTAATGAAAGTTTTGGAATAAATTTGAAAAGAATAGTGTTTATTATAAGTATATAATAAAAATTGCAAAATATTTGTGCATAAATTAGATTAAGACTTTATTCAGTTACCATGCAGGTCATTCACAAACAAAGATGCCACACTTCCTGTATTTATGTGTTTCTACTGACACGCCCCATACAAACGTTGACTTTCTCTCGTGTCTCACATGTATTTGTAATATTCTTACATTTTTCACCTGTTTCTGTTTCTGCAACACTCTCTTGTGAGATCTGGCAACACTTTTCCTCAATATAATTTTCCAGCCTGATGAACAGACTGAAGTGTCAATTAGATTGTGACACAATTGACATATTATGTATTTATTGTTTAATTATTTCCTTAAAATATAATCTAATGTCACTCTCATTCCTTTTTATCCATGAAGGCACAGTTTTAATGCAAGGCTTTAGTTTGAACATTCTTTGTTTTCACTTTGCCTGTCAGACTGAGTGGCTTTTGCTGCTGAATAATGCAGCTCACAGGGACTATGTCTAATGCTGTTGCATTTTGGCTATTAGGCTTATCATTTCCATCCTCTTGGTTTTTGCATTTAATTTTGCACTAAATCTAGTCACTGAGCCACAGAAACACAATTTTGGAATAGATGGTATAGACATATGACACATACGGATGGAAAATCTAACCACATTCCAAGTAAGATACTTACAATGTCATTTCTGTGCTAAAATTGGTTGCTGCAATGTCCGTGCAACGTGTGTGAAGGAAAGACGCGTTCATCCATCCATCGATTGTTTATGATAAAACAAGAAGGCATAAAGGAAATTAAATAACTAGATCATAATTTAACAACTCAGTGAGCGTAAAATTTGTCCTCCATCTCTGAAGAGAGGAGATCTGCTCAGTAACATTCCAGGTCACAAACTGTGAATACAAGTTAACAAGTTATTACTTTGAGATTGCAAATTATTATTTTTTTCCCTCTTCCGGGACCGGGATTTACAGAATGTCAACAATTGTCCCCACATAACATACCTAACTACCCTGTTTGAAGTGAACCTCTATAGTTAGTAAAAGCTTCTGCTCAGAAATCATCTGCAGCGCCAGGAACTGGCTCCAGCATATGCCTATCATACATCTGAGAATCCACATATTATTTTGGTAATAGGCCTCTGAGCAAAGTCAGTGGGTTTGGATGTTATCACACCATCAAAAAGTCATAATCTGAATCACAGCTTTGAGCCATCAATGGCCCCACTCGACCTTTATAGTTCCAGCAACAGCTGGTACCTAATGCATCATGCAGCATGAACATTAAGTAAATTTAATTAAGTAAAGTAAATATAGCAAAGAAACGGACAACTGTGCATCTGTCTAAATGTGCATCTGTCTAAACTGTCTTTTACAAGCAATGAGTGCCGTGTCATCATCATCATCATCATCAATATTTTTCATGAATGATATAGTATATTGTTTTATATTTGTGAATCAGTGATAAGATATGAAGTACTTAACACTAATATAATAATAGTGATATTAAAACATGACAGCATTTTTTTTTACTCTGATATGCTCTGCATATACGTATACAACATCTATTCTTCCATGCAGTTTTGGCCAAAATGGGAGTCGATTTCACAAAAAACACACGTAACACATAAAACACAGAGGCCACACTGGAGGAAAAAACGAGTAAAAGGAATAAGAAAGTAGAACATAAATACCTCTGGGTTTCCACCGTGGCAGTTTTTAAAAGACCTTTAAAGGTGTTCAGAGAAGAGAGTGTCTCAAAGGTTTTTATTGTGCAACTCATTCCGCATCCATGTTGCATTAAAAAGCAGTTTGGCTTATCTCTGTGTTCACAGTGGAATCATTTAAAGGAATTCAAGCAGTGGATCAAACTTAAACTTTCCATGTGCTGATGTGGTAGACTACAGAAAAAAAAAGAAAAGAAAATAGAAAGAATGATTCATGATTCAATGAGTTTCATCGGCATAAACTTCTGTTTGTTGACTGTGTGAAGACTTTTGGCAGCATGAGTTCAGTTTGGAAAGCCAAAAAAACTCATTTGAAATGTAGCATCTGATCTTTGTGCATTCACCTATGTGTAGAATGGCATGTTTAGTGCCTGAAAAATAATCAACTGTCCCAGTGTTGTGTCACATCGCTGCTTCATGTCTTAGGGATGAGATGCCTTCAGGGCTCTGATGTGAGTAATGATTTTCTAATAACTTGCAGCTTGTTAGCTCAGCTGGCTGGAAAACTGACTGCCAGAGTGGCTGCATTCTGTTTGACGTGTGTGTGTGCGCGCGCGCTGTGTGTGTGTGTGTGTCCATCTCTTGAATAAAACACAAAACTGCAGACCGTCACTTTCCACCGGACTGCACTTCACTCCATATTGGATGAATTATTAGTGTATATACATGTATATACATGCTGACGTGTCAGACCTTTTTTCTGTGCTTCAGCCTAACGATGGTCTAAAGTATAAATGCATTGATTTCTTTCAAGAAACAGAAAAAACTATGAGAGTTTGTGATTAATCAATTATAATAAATACAGACAATGATTAAAATGGTTACAGCTACAGGTAGTAAATTTCCGTCTCTGAGTAGAGACTCTGCCAGCAGAGTTCCTTCGATGTCCCTTTGAGCGAAAAACATACTAACGTCTCTTCTCATTTTCCTTCTCTTTAGGTCTGTGGCTCCATCTCCTCAGGCTACAGCTCTTAACCAGTCCGTCTGCCAGTCACCACCGTTTATCTTCATGTTGAGTCTTAATAAAGCTCATCACACCTGATAGAGGTAGGTGAGAGCTGACACACAGCGACTTTAACTCCAAGCTCTGTTCACTCGAGTTTTCCATGTGTGGATCCTGAATTGCAGAAGTGGACTCCACTGGGAAATGTGACAATAAGCCTGCTTTTCTCATTCTAATTGTGCCCGACACACATGCGCTTTTTGCGCACACAAATTGTCTATTAAATTAAATGAGAAATGAGATAAGTGGGGAAAATGACATTGTACATTCACATCCACTAACAATAGTCAATGTCCATTGAATGTTGAATTTTAAGGGACAACTAACCCTCATGAAATATAGATTTAGCCGGTAAATATGTGTAAACGTATATAAAAGCACTTCTGCAGAGATGCTCGTCTATGCAACAATAATATAAGAGGTTGAGTGAGCCGAAAATCACACGTGCGTTTGTGTGAACGCAGACAGCAGCTAGGAAAAACCTCAACACTGCCTTTTAAAAATGGCCAACGATTGATGGATGAATATAAATTGAAAAGGTGTAAGTTGTTGCGCTCACAAATCATCTGGTGCCTCCATGCACGTTGTTGTTTGAGTCCAAATTAGATTTTAAAAATGTATAACAGCCTCTCTGGCTGGGCGTTTGCTCTCATTGCAGACCTGGGACCGCCGTGCCGCCCTCAGCAGTATTCATTGATTACGTTTTTTCTTTCCTTTTTGCGCAGCAGATTCCATGCAGTATTAAATAGCTGGGCTTTAATTAGAAAGCACATTGGAGACACATTCACACACTTTATGCTATCGCACTTCAAGATCTCCGACTCTGCTTTTCAAAGAGTCTGATTTGGTTCCCTAGCTCTTAACTGTAATGTCTGGATAGTGTGAGTTCAACAATTTAAAGTCTGAAATATTAAGCACAAGCAGTCCAGCAGAAATTGTTGTGGTTTTTGTTTTTTTTTTTGGACCACCTTGGTTTGGAGTGCAGGCTGGACAGACCCAGCGAGTAGAGATTTTGGCAGCGTGCCTGCAACGTCGCAGCACGGCCTCACCCTGCAGGCCACAGGGGGATAAAGGTCAGAAACAACTAAATATCCCAAATACCGAGACAGACATGAGCATTCGACTCAAAGGAAAACACTGAGAAAACAAATATTACACGGGCCGAAATAATCCAGCGGAGGTTTATTTCTAAATTCTGTTTTCAGCGATTGGGTGACCTACATCTTCATTCACACAGATGAGTTTGTGCGTAATTGCTACTAGCAGACCTTAATCCCCTTAGCTACATATCCTCTTCAGCCTCTACTGCTTTGATTGTTTTTCAGGAACACAGAAAGATAAGGGATTTTTTTAATGAGGCTTTCCCTAGTTGGAAGTTGAATGTGGCCACAGTGAAGTCTGCTAAAATACGTCAGCAGTATACTTTGTTTTTATAAATGATTGTGGCACACTAATTTACTTGACTCAACCTTTTTTGCTTTCCCATCAGGGAAAGCAAAATGCTCTTTTCCTCTTGTGAGGTTCTTAGCAAAAACCCCTCATCTCATGGGAATTTAACATGGCTGACGGGCGCAAAAAAAAAAAAAAAAAAAAGTGTGCCATGGAGTTTCAATTGAGTTTCGTCTCTGTGTTTGCTGTCTCTTTTCTCTGCTTTGTGACAAAAAGCCATAAACCAAACAGAAAGTTGTTTCTGTGTCCGGGCGGTTTCACACAGTTGTTGCTGTGACTGACGTCAAGGAGGTACTGAATTGTCATGGAAAACAACTTGTCCGGTACCGAAATCGAGCAGAGCTGAAAGTATACAGTGGACAATTTCTAATTATAATAACGGTCCTCTGGATCATTAGTGCTGGAATCCCATAAATGTAAACATCTACATGTTGATAGTTTCTTTCCTTCTTGATGTGATTGATGTTTGACTGTGCATTGCACACTACCCATATGATGTGCATACTGAGCTCCAGTCATTCGATGGCTTATGAAGTGTATTTATACCAGAGCAGTTCTCTCCAGCCAACCACAGCTTATTAATTGAGGTTAACACACTGATAGAAGGGGTTTGAAATACTATTTTATTTTGCCAGTTGCAGAACTGTTCTCTGTTCTTCTCTCATGTGGGCCTCCGTGCCTTCATCACACTGTTTCCTGCCAGCACCCAGGAGAATCATCTGTCATCAGGGTGCACAATATACACGCAAAGTGTTTTCATTTTTGAGTATTTTACTTTTAATGATGCAGTGAGGCAAAAGAGCCTCGCTTTACTATGAAAAGGAATACGTTCAAAAATTTCTCTTGGTATGACCATTAAAAAAAAAAAACACACACGACTGCAGCTTCAGATGAGTCCAACATGAGAATAACTTTTAGGTTTACACAACTAACTTCTTATCAGCTTCAATTAAAAAAAAAAAAATAGAGGAAAAAAGATATACTCAAGATTTCTCCTCTGAACAATGTGATATCTATTGGAGTACAGGCATTTATTTTTACCTTTATCCCCAGTGGAATCTTCATAGATTACACATCTGAATCAAATGAAACTATGCACTGTGGTATCACAGACGAGTTTCTGCTTATCTAAGATTGGTTATCTCAGAAATTGAAGACGATTGATGAGAGAGAATCTGATATTTAAAGCATCTCTAGAGCTAAAGATAGACAGAGATCAAAAACACGGCAGCGAAACGACTGTATGTATGTGAGTGTGTGCACAGGTAGAAATGTCAGGGCCTTCTAGTAATTCCTTTGTAAAATTTCAAAACAGACCAGCTTACAATACTTTACGCTAATCATCAAATTACAATGAGGTTTTCATTAACAATGAATACATAATAAACACTAAGGTACATATATCGAACCGAGGTTTTTAGAGTAGATGTTAAAATATGTTTGAGTTTGAATGGACCTGATGTCCCTAAGAGGCTGGTTACTGCACATTCACTTCTCACACGTGCATCGATGGACATTTTCCACTCTTCAGAGCTGCTAACCTGTTACTTACTGTCGGCTATGTAAATGACTGGGCACATCATCAGTACCCTCCAAAAGCAAAATGGGCACTTGGTGCCCCTCAACTTTTAGTGGGAAGCCAAATTCACAATTTGTCCGTCAATCACTGAACCGCTGCCTGGAATTTTGGAATTGGAGGGGAGCCTGCCTTTTTCTCAAACACTTGCCTCAAATTGATCTTTTATTTCTTTGTTGTTTGTGTGTGTGTTTCACCGATGATGGAATCTATAGGTGACTCAACAGTCAGCCTGTTTTGTTTGTGTCTAGCTAGTGTGCACACTTTAAGGAAACGGTCCAATGGCTTTCTGCTCATAAGACCTGTAATTGGGCTTTTCTAAAACCTACCAAATTCAATTTAGTTGAATTGTGCAGCTGCCCTCTCTGGGCTGTCCGCTCATGTGAATGTGATGACTCTGTCAAATGCTCACACATGTCAGAGGTTACCAACACTCCAGTCATCTGTCGAATAGGTATAAAGCTCTTAAACAGCAAATCCGGTGAAGTGGCATTAAACTTACACAGCAGGGGGGTGTGAAGGAGGGATCATGTGCCTCCCCCTCATAGCAGTTAGATAATTATAAAAACACTGTTGACACTGCTGACATGTGCACATGTCAAATGCCTACGGTTGAGCACCCCCTTCGTCTCCCCCGCACCCTGTAGGCCTTTCAAAGACAGGTGGATAGATATTAAGGGATGTAGTCCAGATATACAACATCCGTGTCAGTTTCTCTCCCCTTCCAGTGCATGTTACCAGCTCATAGTGCCAAAAAGAATCAAAATGTTTTTTGGGGAACGTGATAGAGCTTATTTTATTTAACATCCCCTCAACCAACCAGTGAAATCCATCATTGCTGCTTGACAAAAAAAGCCTCACTTCTGGTTCGACAGTACAAGAACGGCCAACTAGTCAGGACGTGTTTGCGATTATGGTGGTGATACGTTTATTGGACACGTGTAAAAGTTACTTATGTCAACATTCAGACTTTGTCACAAATACTATCTGAACTTGCATCTCTTATTTAAGATGCTTTTCAATGCTCAGACACATACTGTATATGTTCATTATGAAACTGATGCAACCCCCGGAAGATTAGCTGCCTTTCTGAGGAAGTACTGTTCTTATTCTTACTCCTCTGACCAGCTGTGTCACTTGCAAAAGGTAATGATGGATATTTCCACTATGAGCTGCTGCTGTAAACCACACATTAATGGGATGCAGATTGCATCACTAAACAGATAATGAAAGACATCGCAGGCTTTGCATGGCATCTTTCATAAATACAGCCCAAAATCTGACATTTGGGACTTAACACAACAACTGATGTTGTGGTTGTTGTGTGTTCTGCAAATCGAGAAACGCTTAGATTAAGAATGACATTTACATGTTTAGACATTTTTTATTTCATATGTATTACTGTTTTGTCTTTTCCCTTAATTAAAGTAATGAATTATGCAGTATAATTTATTTTATGATTTATCATTCTGCAAACTGAAATGCACGTCTGAGTGAGAGGAATTGGAGATGTCTTTCCCACCATAATTCATTACTCACCCAGAGATCGTCAATAGAGTATAATTTGTGGAGGAAGAAAATATGCAAGTCTCATTCTTGTTTTCACCACTTCAAGAGCATTGCCATTCACAAAACCTGTCTGAGTGTATTATCTAAGCTCTCGATCAAGGACTTGTCAAAGACAAGAAAACATCCTAACGACTTAATTTGTGTTATACTGGGATTCTGCTGCTCAGAAAGCACAGCAAACCGACTAACAGTAGTTTCTAAATGCATCCTCTGTGTGTCTATGTGTCCTGTTTTAAAATGACTGAATACAAATCATCTGCTACATTCTCTGTGGAGCAAGTTTGGGTTGCCTATAACCAACCGCATCAGAACTTTCCAGAGATATTTCCATTTCCAAATAGCCTTGTATATCATGCGCTATGCCACTTAGCATACCGACTATTTTAATGGAAACGTGATGTCACATGATGAGGTCCAACACACACTTTTGATCACAGACTGATGAATGAAAGTTTCCAATGTTAGTGAGCTGGGCTGGGCTGCTGCCCAATAGCAATAGCATCTTTTTTCATTCCACCTCCACCATGGTTCCAAGCAAGCCGAGCTGGTAGTAAACTTGTGACGTCGCAGAGTCCCAGCCTCTGATTGGGCACAGACAGAGGGTCATTCCTCCCTCTTTATTCCCTGTTGTGTTTGCATTTAACATATCTGATGTGTGCAAACCACACACTGTGGTCTGAAGGACAGGCATTTGTGATTTTCGGCCAATTAGAAAAGCTGGACGGAGCCGATCAGAGAGATCGCAGTGCAGAGTAGAATTCTGTGTCCTGTCTTTCACTCTCACTTTTTGGATTTTTGTCTGTCACAAAAATCTCAAAATCCCAATTTCTCTTATTGGAAGCCATTGTCCAAACCTTTGTTGGAGACACTATAAATAAGAGTCGGGGTATGGTGGCAGCGTCAATGGACAGCATCTATGGAATGTCAGTGCCTAATGGGCTTTCCCCCGGCAGTCTAGGCCTATAGCAGCATAACTAAGGGCTGGTTCAAGGGCTGGTTCTGGACAACCCTGAGCGTGATCTGTAGATCAATGACAGGTCCTCGAATCAGGGAGCAGCTTAAGTCGTAATGATTGTAAGAGCCTGAATGAGGAAAACACTCTCGTCTTTGAATAAAATGTGGGTTAGCTTGCTGGGTTAAATCATAGGCAACTGGACTTCTAGTTTGGGTTACCAGGTTTTACCCGGTCTTGCCCGGTTGTTCTGTTTATTATCTACTTACATAACACTTTTTTCTGTCTCCTCTCTGAGTCAGCGTGACCTTTGCTTGATGGAATCTTAACAAGTGTCTCACAACTTACCTTTCCGAGAGACCCTAGATAAATAGTGAATGTAAACACTCTATTGGAGCTAAAAACCATGACAGCCATGTAATTTTCTAAGCTGCCTCTGAAAGCATATTTCTTCATAGCAATAAAAGCGTATTACCATATGAAGGCCATAGGATAATATTATCAGCCAGCTCTCTGTGTGTGCTTCTCCTGTGGCGTGGATCAGCAGAAAGCCTCAGTGCATGTGTGTGTGAGGGGAAGATAGTGTGTACACTTGTGGATGCGCGTGTGTGTGTGTATCTTTGACTGAGAGTGTGTGATCAGTTCCCCAAGGCGACAGCTGCACGCCGAGTTCCTGAATGGAGAAAGCTTCACTGTGATGACTACCAAGTGGCACACACAGTTCTCTAACCTCTTTTCTCCTCTCCTCTCCTTTCCTTTTCTTTCTACTCTCCATTCCCCCACCTCCAATGTTTCCTTTCTTCCCTCTCGTCCCTGATTTTGTGCAGATCAGCCTATTTTCTTTTTATCCACTCCTCTTCTACCACAGTTCTCTTTAACTCGTTTCCAGCCTCTTCGTTCTACTCCTCACGTCACTATTTCTTCCATCTGCAATATTATTAGTCCCGAATCCCCATAATCACCGAATCAGAACTGCTTGACTGCTCTCTGCAAAATGAGACACATCTGTCAAAGTACAACCCATAATAAACCTTACAGAAGAAAAAGGGTAAGGGAGAAAATAAAGAGACATGAAAGGGAAAGCGAGAAAACCATCATGAATGCTTTCTTGGCATTTGAATCTCAATGCCACAGTACCAGGAACTTAGTGTCAAATATTAGAATAGTGTACGTATGGAAAAGAAAACCCACAAGCAACTCCTGAAGAGGTGACACGGTGGGCCAGTGGTTAGCCCGGGGGTCTTTCTGTGGAGAGTTTGCATGCTTTCCCTGTGCCTGTGTGGGTTCCTTCCGGGTACTCTGGCTTCCTCCCACTTCCAAAAGCATGTCGAGGTTAATTAACTACTCTAAACTGCCTGCAGGTGTGAATGAGTGCATGAATGGTTGTCTGTCTTTCCGTGTTGCCCGTGTTGCGATGACCTGGCGACATTTCCAGTGAGTTCCTCGCTGTTCACCCATTGACAGCTGGGATCAGCTCCAGCAAAAACTGTGACCCTTAACCGGAGCAAGCGGGAGGAACGAGCTCCTGAAGTAGGTGGTGATGATAAGTTTATTTCAAACATGTAGGAAATATAAGACAAAATGCAGAATGTTGTAATTTTTCCTTGAAGTTCTCACTTTTACATTCTTATTCATCCATCATTTTGGTAATCCAAGCATTGAAGCCTTTGAAAAGGGAATCCCAACATATGAACAACTCTGCCTGTGTACTGTACTGGTATTGGACACAGACACCAAAAAAACTCTGAGAATACTCAACTTCTACTCACCATGACCACCAAACAAAAATAACATCTCATCTCATCTCATCAAAATCTCATCTAATGGTAGGTTTGTGACCAGCCACTCTGTGTGGATCAGATGGATCAAATTAACTTGCGCACAGTGTCAATTGGATGTTTTTACACTGTTCCAGGCTTATGCCTTCTTAATCATAGGCTATCATGGAAGTCAGTACTCAAGAATAGAGTAGCAGCATGCATCATCTGTCTGGGCTGGTAGCCAGCATTAAACCCATCCAATAGCGTCAGCGTCACATTGACGTGTGCACCATTCCATTCTGTATTCCTTATTGGTTGAATGGAACACGTAGGTCATGGCAGCTAAATTTGGTCGTTTATTTTCCCCAGTCTTTCATCTCTGAATCTCCATTATTGTGAAACCTAGAACAGAAGTTTTTAAGCCAAAAAAGCAAACTATATCACTGCAGTTCACCCACACAAGTATATCTTGGACTGTACAGCACACAATAGCACCATGTGTGGTCTATTCTTCACGCCAAGGTACGTAGATGCCACCAGTAGGACGAGGGACAAACAGCTCCAAACAACATTAAACGGATCAATAACATTAGGCATGTGAAGCTCTTTGCCATACAACACCAACTGGAACAGTCACCAGCCATCAGTCTGTGTCGATGTATATTTCCCATGTTTGACATGTCCAGTTTCAGTTTCCATGTGTGGGAAATGTGGAACTGGCATGTGGTTTTCTGAACTTTACTATGTCAAAGCCGTGGTTACTTGGACATCTGGACATGTCTTAACAATATTCAGCCCCTGTGGTCCATTTCCATCTCGTGGGAAAAGCCACAAAACACCTAGATGCAGCAGCAAGGTGAACTAGATTTCCCCCTGATGCAAATCTGGTTTAATTGAGAATAATGATATCAGTTTTGGGTCATAGTGACTAGAATGGTAATACGATTGACCAAAAAGCACAACTGTAGGTTACAAATGTGTTCAAGTACAACGTTTGACTGTGGAAAAAGGTGTGAATGCTGAGTGATGAGGACAACTGATATTTGTATTAAATCAAATGTTGGACCACCTTAAAGAAAAGAGAAGACATCTGTGTCATGGAGAAGAGACAGGGCATGAAGGATGTGTGTGTCTAAGTGTGTGTGGGCAGCATTACAGTAAACCGGAGGCTGCGGTTAGGAATGCAGTGGAGTACGGAGCGACAAGCATTGATGCGCTGTGCAAGCAGCTGCAATAACCTCATTCTCTGCTGCACTGACACAGAGAACCGAATGTTCCAAAGAAGATATACTGTAGATAGGGCTAGAAAGAAAGAAGCCACAGGAGAACAGATGACAATTAGAAAAAGATCAGAAGATTGAAAATGGGAATGAGAGTGATGGAGGTAAATAGAGACCCGGGAAGGAACCGAGTCATGTAACAGAAGAACCATTAGCAAATGGCTGCTTCCCTTCCCTCTCCTGTGTGTGTTTGTGGCTCAGCTCCCAGTGGTGTATCAGGCAAATATTCATGGTGAGGATTTGTCTGTGTACGAGCTGGCAACTATAGCTGTTGCGGATATCCGATACGTTGTATCTGCAAGGCCGCCAGCTTCAGTCACCAAGACCATGACCTTCAAACACAATAACTCTTTGCCTTCACTGTGAATTTGAACTAACCCAGAAGTGGTAATGAGCACAGCATTATATTGAGGCGCATATACAATGCACGAGGCCAAGGGATAAAAAAAGACTCCATATACACTGGGAGCATTTCAGAAATAGCTGAACCTTATGACAGTGAAACCATTTTGGCCAAGGAAAGAAAACATTATGGCAAAGTCCAATTATGCAGTGTGCACTTAGAAGTGTTCTCTGCTCAACGCCATCAAATGAAAATGTACTTTAAGCCCTGAGAGCAGTGGCCAAGTCACAGTAACTCTAATAATAATACCATTATTTGGTTTCTGAGAAGCCTACGTATACACACACGTTTGCAGTCATTACCAAATTGCAAAAAGTTAATAATGGTCACTGCCAACATTTTCGTAGAAGAGGAAGGCCTCTTCTATTTTGGCATCGAACGCACAATACATCCCAGTTATATGAACGTAGAATACATGTACCAGGTGTCAGTCTGTTCAAAGCAGGGTCTTCTTTCTGGGTTGAGTAATACCCGCTGAGCCATTCAAACAGACCTCCGATAGCGACCTATTCCTCGCTCACCGCCTACAAGAGGGATTTGTCTGTTTGCAGTTGTATGTAATGAAGCAAACTCCAAACTCACCTCACATGGTTGTAGCCTTGTGCAGAGGGTGAGGAAATATTTGGAAAATATTTGTAGGTATTTATTAAATTTTGAGAAAAAAAGTGTGTGTGTGTGTGTGTGTGTGTGTATATATATACATACATTTGATCTATTTATTATTTAAGATGACAATGCCCTGTCTGTTCAACATCTTTCCTATTTGATTGAAAAGATGAACAGCTCACCTCACACTATGATATTATTGATCCACACAGTGTCTTTGTTCTCACGTTACATGATGTGAATTTCTCACGGAGATTAGTAGAGTATTAATAGAGTATCTGTCTGTCTGTCTGTCTATCTATCTGTCTATCTGTCTATCTATCTATCTATCTATCTATCTATCTATCTATCATGGGAATGGTATAGTCAGCCATGGTCAGAACAGCACCTCTGGAGCGAATAGGGACCGTCAGAGGGTTGACAGTTTATGTCTTTGCAGGACCTGAGTTGACGAGGCTGGTTCCAGGTGTGTGACATTTGAATGTCACGCACCTCCAGCTCGAGTATTGACGGTCTCAGCTCATAAACCTGAAGCCCGTTCTCCCCCCCCTTGAAAGGCAGCCGCTGGCTTCTGTTTCAGACAGACCAGACTATTTTATCTCATTTGCTAATAGCATTACAAGGTTGGGGTGGATCATGCAATGGCTTCAACTGGTTTCTTGAGTAATTTATCAAGGTAAAAAGGCTTTGAATTGAAGTGGTGTTTGACTGCTGTTTAACCCGATAAACCCGAGCGTTCCCCAATTGAGGGACTCTCATACTTAAGAGGAAATATCCCTGTATTGTAACTGTCACAAGCACAGCGAGATTTAGCCAGGACCATGTCCGAACATATACAACATAACAATACAACAGGGGGAGACAGGGCGGGGATTTGGAGTATGAAGGGGGGTAGGAATGGAGAACAAGAGGAGAGGGGAGGGGAAAAAAAATACAACTCTCAGACTACGCTCCGAAGAGAGCACTGTGTGGGACCAGACAAAAAAACCTCAGCAGCATAAGCACATATACCAACATTACATGACATAGTAACGCAGTAGACTTGCAAAGGTTAGGGAAGAGGGTGAAGAGGTGAGGTGTTCCAGTGTGGCAGGCGGCCAGTACTAGTAGGAAAAAATGCACAGATCAAAAGAATATTCGTAATGTTGCAGATCGACACCATCGACCAACACCAATTAAATGAATTAATATGAAAATCTGTGTGGCTCCACCAAGTCAACCCACTCTCCACATTTCTTTCTCTACCACTGTGATACTTTATGCAAAACACACAAACAACCCCTGAAATTAAGGCAGACAGTCCACAGATTCTAAATAAATAGCCCAAAGAACAGCAAAAACAAACAATACTATAGTTATTATAATAATTCAAATAGACCCATTGGTTGCAGATGTAAAGTCTTTTTTTATGATGGGTATGCAATTATCAAGTAGAGGCCTGATAAATTGCTTAGGGCTTAAAGGGTTAAACAGAGCACTGTGGAAATTGCAAAAAAGAACTGGAAAAATGGCAGAATTAGTGTAACGTCATTGTATGTCATCAATGCTTCAGATGCTCAACCACCACAAGCACCTGTTTAATACTTCCAGTCCACGTTGAACAGCGGACACACGATCCTCGCCTGCAATGACATGACATGAACACACGTTACCCTCTTTGTCGTAATCAGTATCACTCAATACAAATACACACCACAATCAAATTTAACGAAACGAAAAACATAACGAAAAAAAAGTATTTTGAATTCCAACACTAGAATCAGGCAACATGTAAACCAGCCCCCTAACTGCTAATAAGATATGGAGTCAAATACGAATGGGTCATTTTCTGCAGAACTACAACAGCTATGGAATGTGAAAAGTTTGGATCGTAACTTTATATAATTTACATGTGGTGCAGTCAGGCTACAGAAGAAAACCAATTACCTCAGAAGTGAACCACATGCTGTTTTCGACTAACACACCTCTGCTACTGCTGTTCAGACGCCATTGCTTAATTGTTATTTGCAGAGGGTTTATATAAGATATAGAAATACAAGTTTATGATGATACGAGGGCAATGAGGAGGTCTTTATGAGTGTATCCCTCTCTCCACCACAGTTTTCTCTGAATATCGCTGTCTCCCCCACATTCACCCTCTCTGACGACAACACCGACTCATTACTTGTGAAATCTCCAGACCAATCTCGTGCTTTCTCACAACCCCCATACACACACTCTCACAACACCCACACAACTACAGCACACACTCTTCCCACCTCCTCACTATTACGAGCCATGTGTCATTGGCTGTTGCTAAGTTACAGGCCTCCACCAAGTTTTTTTTTCTTTTAGCAACCCAAAAAAGCTTCACCTTGGGTTCCATAGATTCCCCATTCTGATTGGGGGGGGCTTTTTTCTTCTCCATGATCATTACCTGTCATTTGTCCACTTGGTGTGACACAGTTTTGCTTTCAAGTTTACCTCACCAGGAATGGGTAACAATCCTGCGAAATTATTACTGAGAAAGTACACACATACACACGCACACACACACACACACACAGGGACTGGAACTAATATCAAAACCTGCAAGTGAACTTGTGTGTGCGTTGTCTGTGAGTGTGTGCAAGGAGCAGAGGGGGTGTTAATGACCCAGCGTTCTCACAAGAGCAGAAAGAGGTGGCACACACCTGAAACGTATGCGCATGATCTCACTCGTCATGGGAACCCACAAGACAGCTCTTACTGTCTTTAAATCACGCTGATGTGAAAGGAAGCCATTCAAATACTCAAAGGGACACAGAGGCTACATTTACATGGCATGTGTATGTGCATGCATATGCAAACACATGTGCACATTTTTATGAACACGTGCTTTTGCACATACAGCTAATTATACACACAAGAGCTTGTGATGTGCAGCGAGATCGCTTGCAGGCTGACAGGGTAATCCATCTCCATTGTGAGCTGCAGTGCATTCTGGGAAAACAATCTGGACAAAGCATAAGCGAGTGTCCAGAAACGCACACATGGAGTCACAAAAAGTGTGAACGCATATGTTCCAGACAAACAGGAAACTCTCACACTGTATCAGGCATGGATGTGCTTGCACAGTGGATTCATAAGAAATAAGGTCATCACATCGGCCGATTGCTGTCAGTTGTGTTTTCATGAATGGAGATGAGCTGCCTATGACCAGTTTGCATCACGTTTGAATTACTTGTTGCCACATTTTGAATAATTTAACATGGTCGTCTTCTTACTCATTTATCTGCTCGCTCCCCAAAAGTCTCCACTTTAACTAAATTACCCCTCTTGTTGATTTCCTCTGGTCATTTTTCTACCACTCTGTTTTGCTCGGTTTCCATCCCAAACCTGTTTGTGTGTGTGTGCACTGATTTCCTTTAGTAATTGCTTCACTTGAGGTTGTAATTGCTCTCTATTTCTTCTCCCTTAAGTGTTTGTCTTTGGTTCTTACCTCAGCTAATCTGTTTCAGTGTGGCCGACCGTTGCTAACGTCATGCTTTTTCATCTCACATTCTTTGATGGGAACCCTCACTCAGAACATCAATGCTGCCTTCGGTCTATTATCCTGTACATACATTATGCATGCATTGGTATTATGGAACTTTAGATGACTTTAGCACACTTTGATCACATCTTGTTCTGACTGTCGAGCCAGCCGTGACTATGGTTTTTCAATCAAAGTAAAAACTTCTGTCTGCAAAATTATCCTGAAAGTTTTGAAAAGTCTTCTCTGCAATTTGCGAGGCACTAATACTGAGTCGACTGTTAACATATGACATATTAATATAGTTGGTTTTGTTAACATGTAATATATTAATATAGTCCAAAAACATTTATATTACATATTGGTGATTTTTAAACAAATATCATTCTGCAAGAGAAAACGTTTTTCCTCAAAAAATGTTTAGTATTGTTTTTCAGACAGGAGGTTTTGCTCTTCAGACCAAAAATACTTAATAATATTTAGCAAATGGAAGTCAAATGTCATGTTATTTTTATGATAATGATGGAGATTTGTGGATTATTCTCTACTAGGAATTAAACACAATTAAACACCACATGCTGCATTTCTCCTCAAACAGGTGTATCGTATCTGAAGAGTAACTCTTCCATTTTTTCCTTGTATGTAATGACCATTCTGTTGCAGAGAGCTCACTCATGGCATTGTAGCATCCAGCAACCGTAATATCTGCCCTGAGCACACTGAAAGATCTTCTGCTTGGGTGCAGCTGATTGATTCATAAATGCAAAGCAGAGACCAAACTGTCAAGCAAAACAAAGAGACTGTCAGTGTGTGTTTGCGCCTTACTTTGCAAAAACATAATCACCTGAACATTTGCCACTGCCAGGTAAATCCCCATGTTCTTCTGGCGCGATCTCTTGTAGGAAATGAACATCGGTGTCGGTGTAATTACAGCAAACCGATGCGCGCCTGACATTCAGACATCATAGGGTGCAAATTAGATGCTATGTTTCAGGAGCATGTGCGTGCGATGGATTTCCTGTTCGTTGAACTGTGTGCTCCTGTTAATTTGGTCCCGCTTGCTCCGGTTCCAGGTCACACTTGTGCTGGAGTCGATCCCCGCTGTCAAAGGGCGAACGGCAGGGTACGACCTGGACGAGTCGCCAGCTCATCGCAAGGCCACATGAAGGGGACCTTCTTGCTTTGAGTCGACAGTGCTAACCACTGCTCCACTGTGTTGCTCCTCCAAAAACATGCCAGCTTTAATTGGTTTCTCTAAATTGCCCGTAGGTGTGTGTATGTGTGGGCAAATGGTTGTCTGTCTTCCCATGTTGGCCCTCCGATGAAGTGACAACTCGTCCATGGTGTACCCTGCTGTTCACCCATTTGACAACTAGGATCGGCTCCAGCATAACCGTGACTGGAAATCAAAGCAAGAGGGAGATGACAAACTTTTAATTACAAAGCTAAAGGTACAAGTGGCACAACCTGATTATACCCCAACAATTCCCCTCACCTCCTTCACAACGATCCCAAAGGTTTTCCGTGCAGTTTCCAACCAGGTTGTTCCATATTCATAGATGACAACTAGGTCTTATATTGTCCTCATTGAAGCCCCGTCATTGTTAGCAAACCCAAGTGGTCTCTGGTTTGGTTCCCTGCGGTGTGACCAGGGTCGCGTACATGCTCTCTCTTTGGTGTATGTTTGTGCATGCTTTTTCTGACCCAAGACGAGCTGAACATGAGACATTCTTTTGTCGGCTATCATGAGGCTTCCGATAGCTGATGTAACCCCTGATGGGATTTTGTGGATGTATTGAAGCAAACATGCTGCAATACATGCTCAAATGCTCCATTCTCAATCCATTCAGATTTGGACAGTTGCACAAACGTGTGTCCCACATGGAAAAGCTTCATGGATTTGCAGTCATCTGCAACTGTCAATAACATGAATACAAATGAGATCCATGCACATCATTATCCTGTCAACAATTTAGGGGGAATTTAGGAAGATTATACATTTGAAACGTGTGTCTATAAAACACTTTTTGACACATCTAAACCTTTTATAGTTTGAATGGAATAGTCACACAGATGAAAATTAATTTCTTTATTCATCTGGCTTTGTTTTGGGTTTTTTTTGTATGTTGTTTGGTTTAAGCTTGCACCCAGACAATACCATGCCATTTATGAGCTTCCAGAGATGTGTACTGTGAAGTATAAGCAGTACATTATATGACAGTCGCGTGTCACGGTCAGCGATGCACTTGCAACTCACTGGGTCAGTTCTTCATCATGCTTAGTGCCCAGTATCGGTTGTGTTACATTCCCCCGGTCAAAGACCTTGAAACTAAATGGAGTTTCCCAAGGTTGAAAATCAGGCAGTTACAATTTGCAGCACACTTTTTATATTATTACAAAGTTCATCAACAACTATAACACCAAAATTGCTAGGAATGTAGATAGGCTGGTTGGTGTCTACTGTTGATATCTTTATTGTATTTCGGCGGAGGACAGTGGATCAGATATCACCAGATTCAGGAGACTCTCTACTTTCTGAGACAAATGTCTTGATATCCTCCGTGGATGTTGTTCATTTCTCTTGTGAGATTAAATAAAGTATCTATCTATCAATTGTGGTTCACAAACATTGTCATTTTTTTCTGAAACTAACCAATGAGCATTCTTCCCTGTCAAACCACGTTTCCTGTCAAATAGATGGCTCATTTCACTTTAAAATAACTCATCCCAGAGAAAATATTGGAATAAATAATGCAAAAATGTGATGGTTAGCCGAAGGGGAGATTGTCACACATCTCAGGAAGCTTCATAAGTAATAGTGAAGTCATTATTCAGCATAATATGAACATCTGGTGAACGAACATGGAATGATGAACAACATTTATTATATTTAAAATGGTGATTGAAATAAAGTGGTCAAAATTTGGACAATGCGATTGCACTTTAATAACCCCAATAAATGAGCAAGACATTGGGAAACATAACACTGAAAAACAATAAATGTCAATCATCCTCATGAAGTTACTGAGGACATCTAAAATTCATTACTGGACATTAATAAAACGTGCATGGTGGTGTGGATGGGTGAGAGAACCATCCGAGGTGTGCAACTGTTTGAAATACTGTAGCATAAACATTGCACTTATGAATCACACATCCTAACTAAAGATATGAGCATTTAGATTTGTTCCGAAGTCTGCAGCACCTGTTGAGATGAGCGAGACTGGGTGTGGAAGATGGAGACAGATGTGAGCCTGAGAAGAGAGAAGGATTGAGGAGCGTGTTTTGCACAACAGATCAGAAGTAAGGGGGAGTAAAATGAGCTGGAGAACGAGATTATGGACGAGAATTACATCACTGCTTGGAAAGATGCTGGATAAATAAAGGTTTAAGAGAGGTGGAAAAAGCAGACTGGAGGAAAAGGATGATGAAAAAAGTCATAGATATTACGATGTTTGACTAGAATGATCACATGACAGAGACGAGGACAGCGTTGACTTCCGTGTAAACTGGTATCATGGTGTATATTTCAACCTTGATCATGTTCTTCACAAACATCTCTTGGTATGTCCTTTGGTTTGTAGGAGTATCGAGAGTGAGCTGGATTACACAGACACAGGCGAGAAGTGAGAGAACTGAGAACTATTATGTGATTGCTCAGAAATGCAGGTGCAAAGACACCGGAAGCTGCTTTGCTGTTCGCTGTGATCACAGTCTGTATGTTATATCCACTGGATTCTCTGTGCTGTATTGTGTGTAACTTGCGGTCTGCACGATCTGCAAACATCAGTGGAGACGTTTCAGAAGTGACTGCGGCGTTAGCGCTGGTGACGTGTCAGCAGACCTGGAGTGTCGTCTATCTCTCCACACTCGTTACACATCATGAGCTTTGACTTATGTCTAGCACTGAGGAAGTTGTCCTGCAGAAGTGGAAACAGTTCCTGTTCAGGTGGTTTGGTGCAGTAGAAGTTGTTGGGACACCAGTAACCCTTCATATGGTTTTATTCTTAAAGTGGATGTTGTGATATGCTGATTTCCTCAGATCTGATGTCAAGTAAAATCTTGGCACAATCGCAGATACTAATATGAACCCCATACTTAATATAAATGCTTAATATGTTCAGAGAAGCATTTTTTCCTAGTTCAAATTACAGCTGCGGAAAAGACAGAGTTTCGATTCAGAGTGACACACACATATTCATGCACTTGAGCTGCATTTTCAAACAAATCGCACGGCAGATAAGAGAAAGCCTCAACGCCCTTCCTTCATGAAAGAAACAACTATTTTAACAGGCTGGATACCAGCAGTATCCATCCTAAAGCATCCCTAGATCCATAGCTCATGAATCCAAAAGCATTTTACACCTTTCACTTTTTTGTTTTTCCTTCTTTCAGTTTTGACCTTGCAGTCTCATGCCTGTCTGTTGATAATTATGTTAACGACAAACCCAGTGTCAATGCTGCATGTATGACATGAGTGTAAATCCTAACTACAATTTCTGTGGTTGATCTCAACAACGAAACTATTTAAATGTTTTAATGTTCCACTGCTCACATACTGGACTCTTTGTTCGTAAAGTCATCTGTTCGTTGGTGAATCTTGGTGAAAAGCGGTGGGTTACCTGTGGGACCCAATCCCAGTTGAAACAGTAAGACTATGTAAATGAAACTGTTCCTTAACATATTGATAACTCTGTTTTTAATTATTATTTGTTCAAGTCACTAGTATTGTACAGTATACAGACAGAAGAGCGTTGCATTCACAAGACGTAAAGAAAGAAATGTTTTTTTTTTTTTTGAGACAATCTCTAACTATCTCAGAGTTATGAGATAAATCTTCATGATGAAGTAATGCGTTTACCACACTCACTGGACTAGAAGGCAGTAAACATGTCACGTGTTTATTTTAAACATTTTTGGTTTGGGTTTATAGATTCTGTGGTTATAACTTTGTCTGTGTTGAACACATGAGAACTACGGTTGTTCAGACCATATCAGCTTGTTCTGATTTGATGATGGTTTGGCCCGTGACGCCCGTGAGTTATTGTCCAGTCTATGTTTACTTAGTTCTCTCTCATTGCCTCATTGTACATCGGCACTCTGCAGTGTCTCTAACCCATCAAAAGCTGACTTTGGCTGTTGGCAGTTTGCTGAACAAACGCATGTAATACGCTGTAATTCCTGGATGTGGCTCGTCGTAGAATCTTAATCGGAACCGCTTGAGACGTCAGTGCACAAATAACACAAGCCTCACACTAAAGAGAAGAACATACATTGAAAACATCTGTAGAAAGATTTTACATGTCTGTTTCTTTGTGTGTTTTCCTGTGACTGATCAAGTGTGTGTGGTGTTCAGAGATAGTGATAGTTCAGAGACTTTGAATCCACTGTCTTTCATTTTCCTTTGCAGTTGCCTTGCTCCATGTGGAGAATAATGGAACGGCTGTGGTTCTTATTGCTGCTGCTGACGGCGGCGTGCAGGGGACAGCCGTGTCCGAAACGCTGTATGTGCCAGAGCCTCTCGCCGTCCCTCGCTATCCTCTGCTCCAAGACAGGCCTGCTGTTTGTTCCTGCCGCAATCGACCGGCGCACTGTCGAGCTACGGCTTCAAGAGAACTTCATCACAGGTGACATTCCATTGAAATTCATAAATCAAGGCAGGGTCACACCAACATTTTTCAACAAGAAAGAGTGTGCAAGTTAAAGGTATCGGCGCTAAATGGTCGACTGTGAGCAGTGTGTTCAAATACACACGTTGTATAGTGATTATTAAATGCAGAAACATGTTGCATTAGTCCCTTTTTCCTCCCCATCTGATGGATGTGCTCATTTGGTTGTGTGCTGAAGCACTGAGCAATTTGTTTCATAATGTCTTTCTACTTTTCTGCTGCTTATTCCATGTGACTGTTTCACTCATGACTCATTTACTCCCTGATCAAAGACATACTTAAATGTACTTTATTTCCAAGACGTGAAATGTCACATCGTCCTTTTCCTTTTATTTTAATCTAGATACACACTAACTGTCACCAAAGGAGACGCCTAACTTCCTAGTTTGACTGTAAACAAAAAAGAAGCTCCTTCTTATTCCTCAAAAGACAGACAGGACTGACAAAGCCAATAAGCAACCCTCCCTCTAAGAGTTGATGTACTTCAACAGAAATGCACATCTCACAACTCCGATCTACTTGATTGGATATGGGATTATCTCTTTGTACTTACATGATCAGTGTGTGTGTGTGTGTGTGTGTGTGTGTGTCCTCCTGTGCGTTTATATACTTCTTCCCTTTTTCCAACTTGCAAAACTTACACTTGTGAATAATCCATTTAAGTACCAGCACCAAAGCTCCCGGATCCTTTTTCCTGGACAAACACTTCTACATGTAAAGAAACTCTGTGTGCTCACTGAATTTATGTATCTGGCTTCTTCAGACTGCATCCAGTATTAGTCTGGATTTAATATGCATCTTTGTATATATATTCACTCCCAGCTGTCCGAAGGAAGGACTTTGCCAACATGACAAGCCTGCTACATCTGACCCTGTCCAGAAATACCATCAGCCAGATCCTCCCGTCAGCCTTCAGCGACCTGCGCCGGCTCAGAGCACTTCACTTAGACTCAAATAGATTAACTGTGATCAAGGTAAGACGCATGAATGGATGAATGGATGAATGGATGATTATTTTGTGGACAGATTTGGACTGAGGCGTAATATAACTACTTGTGATGGTTAAAAGAAAATAAAAAGGAAAATAATATGACTATTGTGACACTTTTTTCTGCTTTTATTCAGGATGACCATTTCAAAGGCCTGACCAACCTTCGCCATCTAATCCTGGCCAACAACCAGCTCCACTCTTTATCTCCCCACGCCTTTGATGACTTCCTGTCCACACTAGAGGATTTGGATCTCAGTTACAATAACCTCGCTCAGGTGCCCTGGGACACAATCGGACGTCTGACAAATGTCAATACCCTGAATATGGACCACAACCTCATAGAAAATGTTCCTCAAGGAGTCTTCACCAACCTACACAAACTGGCCAGGTGACGATTATTAAATGTGATATGATAAGGAAATCATCTCAAGCTATGTTCATAGTGTAATAAAAGTCCACCAAAGTCACTCAGCCAAACACTCCCGTCTTTTCACAGACTGGACATGACATCCAACAAGCTGAAGAAAATTCCCCCGGACCCGTTGTTCCTGAGAATCCCAGTTTACGCTAAGTCCAAAGGCAGCCCGCTCTCCTCTCTGGTGTTAAGTTTTGGTGGCAACCCCCTCCATTGTAACTGTGAACTATTGTGGTTGAGGAGACTTACCAGAGAAGATGACCTGGAGACGTGTGCCTCCCCCCCTGACCTCAGTGCCAAGTACTTTTGGACAATACCTGAAGAGGTGACATTTATTTGTTTATTTATTTTTTACTTCAGGCTGATAATGGTAAAAAACATAAATAAATATTAACTTGTGAAATCTGACATTGTACAAAAACATCAGCACTGGTCAATTTAATGATCATTAGTGCACTTTAGCAGTGTAACATTCTGGTCCCTGTAGTATATTTTCTGGTCTGCGATCAACAACACTGTGAGCATCAACTTTAGTTTTTCTTTTTAATCTTGTTATTTCCATTGGTCGGCCAAGAAAATAGACATAGAAATTCGCTCTTGCTATAATCCGGCATATTTGCATACACACACTTGTTCATTAATACGAGCTGTCCTTTTTAAATAGATAAATAGAAACGCGATGACAAAAATGATACCTTGTCAAAAACAGTGTCTTTATCTTTGTCCTTTAGGAATTTATTTGTGACGCTCCAGTGCTGACCCGTAAGTCACCTCACACTGTCGCCATGGAGGGCCAACCTGCCAGCCTGAAGTGCAAGGCAAATGGTGACCCGGAGCCTGAGGTCCACTGGATCAGCCCTGAGGGGCGACTTATATCCAATGGTTCAAGGTACTTTGACATCCTGAGCTCTTACATGCAGTCATTGAAAAAATGACCAGACCCACCCAGTCATGGCTGCAGTCATCAAACACAATGTTTATGTAATCAAGTACCATCATGTGACCAGTATCATGTGACTAACAGACAGAAAAGAAACATGGAATGTTTTTGACAGTACAATGCCATCACTACAGTATGTAAGAAATGAAGGGATTTTGGTTAATTTCAAGAAAACCATGGAAAATGGCTACTTTTGTTGTTGTATCATTATGTTTGTCCAAAAATATGTACCTTTTGTGGACATTAGAATGAACAGGAAATTGAAGTGGTCTAATATATATATTTTTTAAAACCTTAATTTAACCTTGAACACACCTGATGATTAGAATGTTTTCTCGAGCGACATGACCAAGATAGCGCTCCATTACAAGGTTACAGATGTATGATATGTAGCAGGATAAAAGCATAGATGGGACAATAAAATGGAGCCTGTTCGAAAGGAATTGCACTCTTACACATTTATATTTAATCACAGCTTTAGGTCAACAGGTATATTTGGGGAACAATTACACTTGCAGTTACGTCAGAAAAATGGCTAGCCCCACATCTTTTTTTTTTTTTTTTTTCTCCATACAGATCCTAAACCCTTTAATGACTCACTGAAATCCCTTGAGAATTTCTGACGCTCCAGTGCTTTTCGATCCAGAAAAAGACCACCGCTTTCCCATTCACTTACATTCACAGCAGTCTTGATTACTCAAAGGCAATGTTGACAGGTCGGCAAAATTATTGTCTGAGCATAGGTTTTGATAGTGAGATCAATGTATTTTGGTCATCTAGCATTTTAGCATACATTTTAATGATTTGAATGAATTTTTAATGAATCCCTGAACTAGTCAGCAGCATAACACAGTGGCTTCAAAGTGGCTGTGTTGTTTCTGCTGATGGTAGCTGTTGACATCAGCATCCTGTGCACCGCGCAGGTGCAACATGTGGAGTGAATATAGACGACGCAGCTGTGACTAATACTGAAATTACAGTCCTTAAAATGGTTGATTTGGCGACACCTGTGTTTGTTCAATATCACCATTCTGTGGGCAACAAATAAACTATTTTAATTTGGAATGTCGGCAATAAATGACATGTTTTCATCACTCTGTGTAATTTTATGCTGCACACAGCGTGAGTCTGTGAATTACGGGGAAGCGTAAGAAGGCGTTAGTAAACACAATGAGAAGATGGTGTGTATCCGGTTGCCTGGAGCTCTGTCTCTGGATGTGGAGGCTGGTTCTTTGCTGGACAAAAAAAGATGAAAAATACCTTCTCTCTGTCTATTTTTTTACCTATTAAATTCTTGAAATACACAACTGCACTGGTTGTCATTAGTAGTAAATTAATATGCACTGGTCAGATTCAGTCTGTAATAACTGCTAATGCAAGTTATTACATAAGCAAGCCACAGGCTTAATGGACCCCTAAACAGACCGTTATTGAAATGAAATTGTTCAGCTGATCCCCCTGGACTTCATTCTTTGTCCCACATTTACAGCTGCGGTACTTCCAACTACCGCAAAACGTCTGACGTGAAAGGGGATAAATAGACTCCTATAACATGCAGAATACTTTTTTGTGACATTGGGCGTGTAGCCAATCTCAGTCTAATCTGCACCTAATTAATCTGCAGTATGTTGTATTTAAAGATCTGTATTACAATGTCTTTCAGAACTTTGGTTTTTCCAAATGGAAGCCTGGAGATCAACGTGACCTCCCTGAAGGATTCAGGAAACTTCACCTGCATTGCGTCCAATGCTGCAGGAGAATCCACAGGATGGGTGGAGCTTGTTGTCACAGCGATGCCCCATCTGGCAAACAGTACCAGCCGCAGCCGAGACCAATCTGCTGAACCTGCCCCCTCTGATATCTTGACATCTTCGAAGGTTGCGCTGCCTAACAATGAGTCAAGGGGCGGCGATCGCAGAGTTTCGCTGGTGGAGCTGACAGGAAACTCTGCCCTCATTAGATGGAGCAGTCAGACTCCTGTATCTGGAGTTCGGATGTTCCAAGTCCAGTACAACAGCTCTGGCGACGACACACTAGTGTACAGGTAGGTCTGAGTCCACATCTTGTGTGAGTGTGTCTGTGTGTGCCAGTCATTCAGTGGTGAATGTCTAATCAGATGGAATAATTATGACATCCGCAATGGAACAGAGCCACTGACACGTTTACTGGAAACGTGGGGGCGGGGCCAAAAGTGTGTGGTGCCTTTGTCGAACAAGTCGAGTATCATTTGTATCAGTTGACTTCGTGGGCGCATTCCTGTGTGGACAGTGGTCCTGTGCAGTTTTATAGTTGTTATTGT
>CAAKHB010007738.1:620294-635166 GCA_901007665.1 Aeoliscus strigatus
TTTACTGGAAACGTGGGGGCGGGGCCAAAAGTGTGTGGTGCCTTTGTCGAACAAGTCGAGTATCATTTGTATCAGTTGACTTCGTGGGCGCATTCCTGTGTGGACAGTGGTCCTGTGCAGTTTTATAGTTGTTATTGTCAGATTATGTCTTTGTTTGGGATCGAGAATGCACAGAATGTGAATGCACAGAATTTTGGAGTGATTGTGAGTGTAAGATTGTAACCGAGACAGAGTAAAAGTGCCAACACGATTTATACTGATAGTTTAAACTGATAGAAAGGAAAATCATGGAGACTCACTAATGTAGCTTTTACACACTGAAATAGGCTGTGATGCATGTAAACTAACCTTAGTGTTAAATTAAAGTATATCTTACGTTTCATCTCTGCGACAGAAAAGTAAGAAATGTCTAATGGATAATTCACCTACTTAGACAAGTCCTGGTGGGTTTAAAGACTTCTGGCCAAAGAATAATGAATAGATTCTTGCTGGATGACCCCCCGTGACATTTGCAGCGGTTATTACCAACACATCAGTGAGCTGGGTGGAGATGAAGTGTGGGTGGTGGTGGCAGGCACTTAAATAAAACTCATGTGGCTAATAGACTGCTTTTAGTTCAAAGGCGTCATCTGAAGATGCCATAGTTCCATGATTTCATATTGAGCCTTATTGAATTAGCCAGCTTGAGGAGTGAGCAGTTTACTATTTCACTCGTCAAAGCTTTGATTTCGCCATTTCATTTATTTATTGATTAATAGAAAAAGTAAGTTGAACTTTTGAAGCCTTGTTCAATGTTCAAATGGAGACAATTTATGACAATCTATAGTGAGAAGTCCACTCCTCTTATAACCTTCTTATAGTTATAGCAGGTTTGGAATTGTGAGAGAACTGAGCACATGTATGTACAGTACAGGCCAAAAGTTTGGACACACCTTCTCCTTCAGTGCATTTCCTTTACTTTCATGACCTTCATTTCTTCAAGTCATGACGGCCACTCGTTTCTCTTACTTCGCTGATTAGTTCTTGTCATAATATGAATGAACAGTCGTCCAATAGGGTTGTCGGCTGTGTATCAACATGACTTCAGCACAACACAGCTGATGGTCTCGACCCCATGAATAAGGCAAGAAATTTGACTAATCCTGATGAGGCACCAGTGAAAACCATTTCAGGTGACGACCTCATGAAGCTCGCTGAGAGAACACCATCGGTGTGCAGCTCTATCAAAAAAGCAGAGGGTGGCCACTTTGAGAAATATAAAATATGAGACATATTGTTAAGTACATAATTCCACATGTGTTCATTCATAGTTTTGATGCCTTCAGTGAGAGTCTACAATGAAAATAAAGGAGACACATTGAATGACAAAGTGTGTCCAGACTTTTGGCATGTACTGTATGTATTGTGATTAATTGTATATGTTAAATGTTTGGGTTATTCCACATTATCTGTCCCAGCAGAACCCATAGTTTTGCTAACTGTATCGACTGGGTCCTGCTGAAAGCCCGGGGAAAGCCCTCTTGATTGAAAGTACAGTAAAGTCTTCAGTTGCCTTGGTAACAGGTGAAGGAAATCTCTCCCACTTTGTCATGAACAACAGGTGGTCAGTGAACACCGTCACATGTGAGTGTCGAGTATTTGTTCATTTAATTTTGTCACATGGGAATTTAAATCACATCACACCTGCGTGCCGACTATCAGAGCAGCTTCTATGCCTGGCAACGGTTCTTCCTGCATAGCAACCGTTTATCTGCCCGTCTGTTCAAGGTTGGTTGCTGTTAGTAGAGACAGTGGCCCTGCAGGTAAAAATACACTCCTGACTGGTCAGTGTGTGTGTATATGTGGGCATGTGTGTTTCCGCTATGTGTCTCAGACATGCATTCAGTGTTCTCCGGATGTGTATGTAACCACACGCATATATGCCACAAATGCACTCACACTGCTTTCATGAGATTTCATGGACCATCCTACTAAGATTAAACTTGGTTTAGTTTTCAAACACGAGGGAGAGAAATCTGTCTCCCACGTCCAGCAGTGTACAAAATACAGTCAAAGTCATTTCATGTATGACAAATGTTGCCAAGAGAGCACACATCGTTAATACATGTTGTTTGTGAGAATGTTTTGCATAAGCGTCATCCGTTCCTTTTTGTTTGTCTTTGGTCAATATCCATTAGGGGAAGCGAAGCATAGTAAAGAAGGTGGGGGGGCAGTATATTGATTCTCATAGCAGAAGCCTTTAGAGCTTCCATTTGTGTCTCTATTCATTAACTCACTATTTCATTGTTGTGCGCGTCCAGGTATACAGCTCTTTTGAAGCGTATCCATATGAGTCCTAGAATCATATGCTCTTTTATGCCACTGATTTTTTTAAAGGGAAATCAGCATCTTATTTTTTATTCTTAGAAGCTGTGCAAAAAAAAAAAACTGCACAGACAAAAATGCTACTATTTAAATAATGAAATATTGGCAGTTGAACAACCGATATGCACCTCAGGAGGCCTTAATTGCAATGTATATTTCCTGTCATCAGGATTTAACCATCTGTATGTGACGTGTTCTCCAAGCCCCCCTGATCTAAATAAGTAACCTGCGTTCAAATGTTTGTGAGGGAGCAGAAAACAAAACAACGGGGCTAACTGAACTAACTGAACTAGCTAATAAGGAAGGCTGTGGAGAAAAAGCGGTTGATCATGAGGATGGATTTGTATGTGAGGAGGGGGATTTTGTAGGAGATTTGGAGACTTGCTCAGGAGCTGGAGATGAATGAAGGTCTGGGTTCTGCACAGCCTGTCCAGACTAGGGCTGTCAATCTCGCCCAAATTAAAGTTGAATTCTTGAATTCTTTTTTTAAGATCATTATACACATCCATAGTCACACAGAGGGAACGGTGAACCACAGAGGAGGTCGTTCTGACCGCTTCCTCCTCGTCCTCTGCTAACGTAGCTCTATACTCGTCATAATGATGTGAATGGAGGTGTGCGTTCAGGTTTGTCGTAGTCGAGTGATGTTTTAATGACGCCTTGCAGAGCTGGTATATACCGTTTTTTTTTTTTTTTCCTCCGTTCTCTGAAGGAAGTCCAAACCGTTTCCACATGATGCTCTCTGCGTTGCTTTCCACCATCTTGTAAACAACTTTGTGGCTGACGTTACGGACAGTCACGCTCAACTCTCATATTAGAATATTCCAATATTCCAATATTCCAATCATAGTTTTCAAGTTTGTTCTGACAGCTCTGGTCCAGAGCTTGTCTGGGTCCATCTAGTCCAGTTTGGGTGTTATGAAGGCATGGATGACGGTCTCCATCACAGAGTCTGAGAGTGAGGGTTTTTTTAGCAGTTTTTGACAAAGTGCAACTGGAACGTAACCTTTCTACAGTAACAATAGATGTTCTCAGCTTTCGATGTCAGTATATGATTGATTGAGTGATCGAGTCCCATTTCCACCATCAGTAATACTGTAGTTGTGGTCTTACGTATGTCTACGGTACATGTGTCAGTGAGGGTTTTACATATGTTCCACACATGCTGGCCAGAGCAGCAGCTCCGTACATCTCATAACGATGTGAAGGGTTTTACATTGGAGATGTTGAGACATCATGCTGAGATACAACTGTGCCTGTGAAACCAGTATCAGCCACAAGGAGCTGTGGCTCAGCCATGCTGTGTGTTTTATCAGTCATCAAAGATTTAATCAATTCTATTGGCAGCTGCGTACCTTTATTACACATGAGTCATGAGGTCGTATGAGAGCCTCTGTTATTGGCGTCAAACCAATGATGGATTTAGGCTGCTCAGGGTGTTAGTGAGTTGCCCTTTGAAATTGCATCCTGGTACTCAGGACTAGAAGCGTTTGGAGGAATGTAAAGTAGAGACAGGTGTGTGAGCAGCACACAGGTCTCATTATTTTCCACCACATTATTATTTTTTTTCCCTGTCTGTTTTTATGGTCGAGATCCCACCAGCCAGAAAGTCGACCTGAGAAAGTATTCGACAAACATTAAAGAAGAAGTAGAAAAGTGGAGTGAAAGTTATATTTTGGCCTAACGTTTCTTCTACTTTTCTCATGCCTCCTCTTCATCTGTTTACCACCATGTGGCACATTTCCACGCCTGATTCTCATCTCCTCCCCAAACCCCTCCCCTGTCCCCATTGCACTATTTTGAGATTTCCAAAATACATCCTTCACAAAGGTCTTTTCACTCCAGCTGATAGATTTATTCCTTTAATAAAGCTGATGGAACATTCAGAGTTCCACAATAACCTGGTTGTTAGTTTCAAAGTTGCAGGACCTACCACATTGGGAAAAAGCTGCAATCCTGGCTTGACTTAAAAACAGGCAAAACATCATGTCTAAGGGTTCATCCACAGAGGAACTGAGCATTTTTCAAGTTGTGTTATGCCGGGGGTCACACAGGAAACGAGCGTGTCCCCATGGGCACGCACCAGGCACAATGCGGCATTGAGTTTCCGGTTTATTTTCAAACTAAAGCACCACTTGCAGACTCCATACATTGATGTATCTATGATGCACACCAAAGAACACCTTCAGTGGGTATCGTACATCATGCTGCCATCCAATGCTGGCATTTGTTTGGTTCAACATGTGGACAAGGAGACAGATCCACAGATATATATGTAGATAAATGTCTGCAACCACACCAATGCTTAGTACAGACCCGAGGTTTTCACAGTGAGAGGCACATCTTCCCAGGGGACATTCTTCTTCTCTGGTATGTTTTGTTTTTGTTTTTTCCCCCTCACATAACCGACTTAAACAACAAGATGTCATTCATGATTTCTAGATTTTATTTGAAATTGATTAATTAATTTTTTTACTTACCGGAAACTGGGGTGCTCATGTGTTTTTTTTTTTTGCTTTTAATTAGCTTGTGAATAACTAGCAGCCCCCTCAGGGAAATCTGCTAAATTTATAACTGCAACCAACTGTCAGAAATAATTCTGATGCTGTGAACACCCTGATCAGCAAATAACTGTCAGACATTATTATGATACTATGCACGCTGAACAGTAGCTTGCAGGGTCTGCTTGTTCCTCGCTTGGATGACTAAAATTATGTGTGAGATTCAACACTGCATGGACGTCTTCTTAGCTTTTATACAATCTGAATAGATTGCAGTCAGTCGCATGTGACTGTGCTGAGACGGTATCGTTGAAACCAAAGCTAAGTCTCTCTGCCACTGCTAGTGTGTCAAAACCAGAATGTAACTATAATCTAAATGTAAGGAATATTAGTACTGGTTATGAAACAAGATGTATTTGTTGTGTGTATGTGCACATGTGCTTATTTCCTTTGGTGTGGGAGCAGCACTTCCTCCGAGTATGTTCACGGTGCATTAACTCTGCTCTCAATGCCAAGTACCATTGCAAAGCATGAGCAAGCACACCTGCACACACACAACGGCTCCCTATAAATATACATCTCTTTTTTTTGACAGTGTGTGGGATACACTTTGGGAGTATATGCATGTTTGTGTCCGTCTGTGATGCTGAATTGATGTAAAGAGTTGTATTCGTCTCACACTTCCCTCAGCACACAGGTGCAGACAGGGGTCACAGTGAGCAATCACACGCACTCATGCATGCCTTTGACCCATTGCAGACCCATCTTCCCATTTATTTCAAAGCATCCATCTATGCAATGTCAGAGGCACGTCAAGTAGAACAATAGAGAGATTGAAATAAGAAAGGTAATTTAGAGCTGCTGTACTGTACTCTATTGATTAATGATGGAATCAGTATATATACATTTACTGTATTTCATTTCATTTTATTTGTTCCCTTCTTGAAACTGCACAACAGTCAATTGCAAAATTCCCACAGCAAATACCAGGTTCTTTAGTACACTGCCTTTTTTGGCAATTTACGTTGTAGTTTTGTATCTGTGTTGAAATGTAATAGTAAGGGCCAAAGTGAGTCGTGACATGTAACAAAAAGGCAGTAAGCCACAATCAAGCAGTCGCTGTTAAAGTTGCACATGTATCATTCAGAAGTAAGACTTCCCAACTTATCAATGATGCCAAAATCGTGCAGCAGCAGAGCGAAGGAGGAGGAGAGATTAACATTACCCTTGAGGACAGACATGCTTCAAGGCACAAACAAGTGAGGTCTACAAGAAGTGACTGATACTGCTGGTGTGGAATAATAAATATTAAGTTAAATACATCAGAGTTTAGACTAATTTCTTTAAGCAGATTTGACAAAACATTAAGAACAAGTGAAAGTTCCCAAAACAAAAACCTGAAGACACATTCAATAGAAAGTAAACACTAATGAACTGGCAAGGGAGTGTTCATTGGTTATAGCTGATGTGTTCAGGAATGTAATGGTTTGAGAGGGAATCCACATGGTGACCACACTGGTTTGTCTGTCCAGTCATGTGCACCACATCCACTCTGGTGCCAGTGAGCGGTCCTTCTGCTTCAGGTCATTGTCGTTAAATGTGTGACTCACCATGGACGTACGTATGAATGAGGAATGACTGCCCTGTCCACACACACACACACACACACACTCAACTGTTTTGCCCTTTCTAGAACTCCAGCTCCAGCTGTAATATTTGTAACATTCACGTTTTCACCTGACATTTACTCGAAGAGTCGTCACTCAAAAATGAATCACTTATATCCTGGGGACAATGTTACTTAGGACTGTCAACATGAGGTAACACAGATTAAACACTTAACTCTCCTTTTTAATTCACCCCTCTCACATTTTCTTGGGTTTTTCTGCTCTCCCTCTCCCATTATAGCGCCTCCTCTGTCAATCTCTTCTTTCCTAGAACACGATGCTTTTTGCTTCCATTTATTTGCTGCCTGATCGATCTCTTTTCTTCTTCGCATGCGCTCCTATTATCCTATTTTTCTTCTCACATTTCCTCTCTCCATTTGTTCTCCTCGTCATATTTCTGTACAAGCAGTATTACCCTTTACTCTTCTCCTGCTCTCCTTCCCTCCTTCCATCCCTTTTTCTCTCCTCTTCTAGATACTTGCAGAGCTCAGCAGAATGCCGGCAGCTGTCCGACCCATAATCCCCTTGTTTGGCATCTTGTTGCTGTTTTCATCATCGTCCCAAATCAATGTTTAATTACACAGCGACACCCCCCCACACTCCTCGCCTCCCCCCATGCGTGCGCACACACACACACACACACAAACTTCCTCCGTATACATCCACCAGCCATCTATCCCGTCCATCTATCCAGTCATCAGATTTTCACAAATTTTTGAAGAGTAATTAAACAGGCACAAAAACACACACACACACACACACACTTATGCACACACACTCGGAAGTAGTCAAGGAGAGGAGACGACAGAAGATGAAATGAAAGAGGCAGTGGTTCAGTCGAGGAGACAGCGGCAGGAAGAGGGGGAGCGAAAGAGAAGAAGATGAAGGGAGCGGAGAGGAGTTAGATGGTAAACACGGATTAGAAAGGTTTTTTGAAGCCAAGTAGTCACGTAGCGTAGCTGGCTGGATGTTAGCCTTAGTTGATTGCAGTCACTCCCTATTAAAAGACACAATTATAAGACACAAATTCCTCTTTATGCCTTTTTAGTGCACAGTTGTGGTTGCTTCAGTTTACCTCCTCACTGTGTTTTTACTTTGGTGACCGAGGGCGTGACCTCTCTGTTCAGCTGAGCTGGCTTGTAGTTTTATTCAGGATGGGGGGAATGTGTCTGTCGAGGGGGTTACTTAAGGTTGTCATAGGTTGTCAAATTAGTTACAAAATTATGAACAATAATTCTGATGTGGCATGCTGTTGAAACTGGAAGGTGGACTGAAAGCTGAGGATTAGTTGATTCTCCCACTACACCCACACATTGCAATTGTCAGCGACCCAAAGAAAATCCAGTCCTGAAGAGAAATCCCTCATGACTGAAAAGTCCTAAGTGTGTTTTCACGTATGTGTCTGAGATGGTTGAGGGAGTCTGTACATGTAGAAGCCTGGAGAACCAGACCCACATCGAGAAAGATGTGTGATCTGGCTACAAGCGATAGACCTTTCCAGCTCAAAGGACGGCACCACAGGATTCATCAGTTGGATAGCACGAAGACCAATCAGAGCAACGGAGGAGGCGATGATTGAAGAGTGATGGAAACCAGTCAATGGCAGAGTGGACTAGTTTGATGGAGAGATGTGATGTAGATAGAGTCCTTCGTTCATCTCATCAAGAAATGTCCTTTGGTCATCATCCAGTTAAGCCCCACCCACAGACTCTGTACATGGCTCTGAGCCAATGAGCCTGAGAATGAGCTGCAACGGTTTCACGTTACCTGAAACATGATGAAACAGAGGTTTTGACATTGTACTCTAAAGGCTGTGTTGGATATCTTGAAAAGATCTACTATTTTTCTGTGTTTCTGACGTGGCACATAACCTCTCTCTCTCTGTGATGCTGCCTGTTTTCTTATCTTTCCCTGTCATCCCCTAGCACCTCATTATTCATACAAGCTTGTTCTTCTTTCTCCGTCGTGTCTTTATTGCCTTTTGTATCCTCAAATCCGGGATCCCTCTATAAATAAACATAATCATTCCCGCGCATATACATATAATCCATATTATCTTGTTCTGGGTCACAGCTTTCTGTCTTAAAATGGTGCATGCTGTTCCATCGATTGGCGCTGTCGGCAGGGAGTGGCCTTTGTCGCCGCTGAGCACCTTTCATTTTCTTTCCTTCTGCTGCCTCTCTCTCTTACAGTTTATATCCATTTTTGTCAAATGCATTTTTAATCCATTGACCCCATTAAAATTAAATTATTGCATAGCCCAACCTGTCAGAGGTCAAGCTGCATTACATGTGTGTGCTAAAGAGTTTAACTTGTACAACCGCTGTGTGCTTTATCTCACAATATGAGAGCACAATAGAATTAACTTTTGAAACTGAGATACTCGCTGTGGACAAAAGAGTTAATATTTATTATCCAGACTAGTTTCCACGAGGTTATTTAATTGTAGAATAGACGTTTCATGAGTGCAGATGTTCACAATTCACATCACATTTCGATTCATTTCCAGAGTTTTGATTGTATGGCCTTTGCTGCACACAGCATTGCAGCATTAAAATTTTAATTGTTTTTTTTTTTCCCTCCCGCTGCTAAAGTTGATTTATGACCTGATTCATTTGCTTGATATTCTGTAAAATCTATTTTGTTCTTGTTCAGACTAAATATTCTGCTCTTTAAACCTTTCAGTTAAAACCGTTTAGCAACCAACGGATGTTAAGAAGAAAAAAATAAACGTACATATCATCTTCAATCCAACAATTCATCTGAGATGCTTCTGCTACCCGTCGTTTAGTTGCTGTTTTCCAGCTGTATTCCCATCGATGACGTTTTTCTTTGGTTTAAATAACATTCACCAGACAAATATAGCTCTCAGCATCTTCTTCTTTGATCCACATTTACATAAACATTTAAAAGTATTTGGCTGATGCTCTTCTGCGGAGTGACGTACAATAACTTCAAAGAGGCTCTTACGCTCATTTTCATTTTAGTTTTATTCATTAACTTTAAAATTATCGAGACACAAGGCGAAGAGAGGGAAATAGAGAGGAATGAGCGGGAGAGTGGAAAAAAGCGAGAAGACACATGGGAGGAGTTATAGGTTACAGCTGAGGACCGATGAAAGAGGGAAGGGAGAGAGAGGTGGTTGGGGGTGGATAGACAACAGACGCGATGGAGGATGGAGGAGAGGGGATGACAGACGAGTGAGGGTGGGACAGGAGGCCGAAGGAGTATGAAAGATAAAAGGAAGATGAGACGCAGGCGCAAAGACAAAGATGATGGGTGGCCGCTACCTAAAGGTCCACACAAAGAGAAGACACAACCAACATCCTCATGGAGGTGCTCAGCTGAATAACTGAGAAGAAGTCCAATGTTCCTCAGAAGACATCCACTGAGTTCAATGCTGCATGTGTCTTATAATAGCGGGACATTAACACTGAAAAGCTCTGTGTCAGTTAAAGACACAGTGGGAGTGAGAATGCATCAGTGTCTGGATTATTCATTCATTCATCATTTGCTCCGGTTATGGTCGTGCCGGAGTCAATCCCAGCTGTCAATGGGTGAACAGCAGAGTACACCCTGGGCGAGTCACCAGCTCATCGTAGCGCCACATGATGGACGGACAACCACTCACACTCACATTCACACCTACGCACAAGAGCAGCCGATTAGCCTGTGGGAGGAAGCCGGCGTACCCGGAGGGAAACCACACATTCTGTATATCATGTTTGTTTGAGGTTGGACAATCTTTGCCTACTCTGCAGTAAGTTGGATTGCGAAGCATTTTAAGTCTCTCACACGTCCTCAGATATTAGTCGCCAGGGCCTTGAGCAATCACTGTTAATTGTTGAAAACAGCATCCCATCTCTGTTAACAGCCCTGTGCCTCACAAGTGGTCTTATTTAATTAGCCCCTTTCAGTTTGTGATCCTCTGCCGAGGTGTGTCGCTCACTGTATGCACTGACGCTGTGTGCACATGAATTCATGCATGCAAATCGAAGAGATCTTTTATTTATTATCCGAGGCTAGTAATAAGCCTTCCTCGTTGCTGTCCTTCATGCTTCAGCCCTGTTTCTCTGACGACACCTATTTGATCTTTCTCTTTCTAACGTTGTCTCTCAGGTTATTTCTTGCTTTGTCTGTAGTTCACTCTACTTCCTCTTTCATCTGCGTCTCATGCTCGCTTCTTGTCTCACGTCTGCTTTTACACAGCAGGAAGCAACGGTAATGACCGGCTCTTCAACAATCATCATACACTCATATAACTCATATAATACACACTCTGAGTCTCTCTCTCTCTCTCTCTCTCAAATAAAAGACATGAAAAGGTTTTAGATTCATAATCAAGGACACATAGAGAGGAAGGCCATTGGAGTTACTGAAGTCAGCAGAGGCCAATATTCTTTATTGTGCAGCCTGTTCTCACGTGTGTGTGTGAGTGTGTGTGTGTGTGTGTGTGGCTGGGGGTATTTCTGTCTATATTTCCACATGCCACCCACAGAGGCGCATGCAGCCAGTGTGTACATACAGTATAATACAAATAAAATGTTTATTAATTTTCTGAAATGAACTTTCTTTTGGGAGCATCTCCACATGTGGGGGTGAAAACGTAACTTGGTAACCACACCAACTTGTGTCAGTCTTCAACATTAGTATTATGTGTTTATTCCTGCTCCAATTGCACAGCAAGCAGAAAACAGAACTTTTATTGCATTTGTTTACACTCTTTCCCCACCTCTCATTGTTTCTCCGTTTCTGCAGTATTACAGTACCTCTTTCCCCCCATTTTTTTCTGTCCTACTTTAGGCATGTCTTTTTCACTTATGACTACTTACATGGTGTGCTTCCTTTGAAATTATTTTATTTTAATGCATGCCTTTCAAATCAGGACAGGAGGGGATTATCCATAAAAATTCAAATCTTATATTCCCAGTATGGGGTTCGCTGAAGAGCCTCGGAAGAGATAAACCATTTGCTATATGAATTAACCGGAAATCTGCTAATACAAGTCAGTGGCTGTCACTCTGTCCAGTAACTTAGAAAAAAAAAGATGGCTTTGCATTTAAAGGCCACAGCCCGACAGTGGAATCATTTTAGATTTGTCAGGTTTTAATCTTCTATGGCTACACACGCTGCATTGCTTTATCACAACTTACAGCAGGACACAAGGGGACACATGTAACACATTTTTTATAAAACTTAATAGGAATTAAAAAAGTGCACTGGGGGTTCCTAGGATGCAGAAGGTCAAAGTAAAGGGGTGGTGGAGGCATAAAGGGATGCTGAGGGGAACATTTGAAATGCAGAATCTTTTGACTGTGATGAGTTTGAGATGTTAATGTAAAACATATAAAACAAAGAGGTGTTATTTAAATGTATGATGACATTATATATTTGTTTAAATGACAGTTGAAAGAGATTCTGGGTCTTTCTTACAAAACTGGAACCAATTACACATTACGCAGCCAAAGCATGAAGGGAAAATGACCTTTGCATTTATATCCAGTGACAAATAGCCCTGACAGTAATTCAACACAGCTATATTTACACAAAGCAAGGACAGTACATTTATCAGTTACAACCAAAACAACGCAAACAGGCAGCTATCAGACCACCACCTTCATCACCTCAAAGGACCAAATAACCATTTCCTGTCATCTATGTAGATAGTTTCAGCCGTTTCAGTATCAATTTCATCCCATGCGTGTTCTGACGGTTCTGTGGTTGTACCAGGGCTCAGCTTCGTCATCAGACCCATCAGACTCCCGTCGATTGTTTTGCATGCTCATTCTTCACCATTAACTTTCTGTGATATGAGTGACCCCTCAAAATGCATTTGTCCCAGTATGTTGAATACATCAGCGGCTGTCTGCATTCTCTTCGTGAGTCCATGGGTAGCATCATAATGTCATTATCATCTTAAGCCGACTGGCATTGACCTCACATTGCAGGCCAGAAGGGAGTGTTTAAAACTTAATTAAACTTGAGTTGCTAGGTCAATCTGGGTCATTGATGACTGCAGCGTCTACATTATCAATCCAGTTCTGACTTACACTGTTGGGTTTTCATAGAAGAGCACGCATGTGGACTTTGGGAGCATTGCCGTTGATGAAAACATCCTTGCGCATGGATGTTTGTTTTAGACGCGGCATTAAAACTAAAGGACTTAGTCGGATCTTCTACTTGACAGTATTGAACGGAACACATGCTTTTCCTGAGCCTCTAAAACCTCCAGCGTGTATGAAGTACAACTTGTCATTGAACTCAAAGTCTACTGCAGCCCTTACAAGACTTTTAAGCCATTAACAAGCATCAGCCTCTTCCTCTCTCACTCTCTCCCCCTATGGCCCACTTAGATGGATGTAAAATTAGGCCTTAATCCACCAGCTGAACTAAATACATGCTCCCCAGTGTCAGCACTGCTCAGTCCACAATATTTCATCTCTCTCATTCCCTTCTACATATACTTCCCCTCCTTTTCTCATTCTACACCTCACATCTTCTATTTTTCTCATTTCTTCCAGCTGCATTTCATTGATGAAAGAGGTGGTAAATTTAGTGCATGTCAACACGGCACTTTAAGTGAATCCCACCTCCCTTCCTCTCCCTGTCTCTCTTTCTTGCTGCAGTTGTGTCTGTTTCTCCCTCTGGTTCTTGTTTCTCTCTGTGTGGTTAATGTGCCGTGGGCAGTTCGTGGATCAATAGGTTTGACGAATGGGAAATATGGCTACGCTCTTAAAACTCTAAACTGTTTCAGATGGTTGCCGGGCTAACTGGTCAAGTGTAGGTCTGTGTGTGTATATGAAGGCCTGTGCCACCATTACTCATAGACAAAAATGGACAGACTGAAAAGTGCATGAATGAAGAGAAACGGACCGACAAGAGGTGTCACTGACTCTTAAGCAGTGAGCTGGAGGAAATGTATGTACAGCAACAGTGGTCAGGGGAAGCTCATTAGCTACATCTTAAGTTATTTTTACATAAAAATGTGTTCCCTTTGTAGAAAATAACTGCTTTGAAATGAATGAGCATACAAACGGATTGAAAAAAAGGAAAAGGGAATAATTATGCTAAACTGAAAAGAAGAAAATGCTGTAATTGTGGGTTTTTTTACAGTGTATGATACGTACAAATGGAAAAACGCAACATCGCTAAGCAAAGAACACACTTTGGTCTCCAATAACATCCCAATGATAAAAAGAGGTAGTGAAATACTTACGTCTTCCATGGACATTAATAGAACATTTGAAACTTTTATAAGGATTTGTATACCTCGACTTGCACACCCTCATCTGATGCGATGAACGCATTTTTCTCAAACCTGCAGTTACCGGCTATTTCGAATTGCCAAAAAAATACGATGGAGGCCGCCATAACGGAGGAGGAGATCAGAGCCACTATCCAGTCAGTGAAAACAGGGAAATCACCAGGTCTGGATGGCCTACCTGTTGAATACTACAAGAAGTATATTGATATATTGGCCCCTGTATTACATAAGGTGTATATGGAGGCGTTTGAGTTGGGTTCACTCCCCAATACATTTAATGAGGCATTAATTTCATTGATACCCAGAAAGGACCCAGCCAATTACAGACCAGTGAGTCTGCTGGGGGTGGACTGTAAGATCTTGACAAAAACCCTGGCATCAAGACTAGAAGAAATATTGCCAGATATTATAGGTGGTGACCAGGTGGGCTTTGTCAAGAATTGGTCATCAGCAGACTAACATGGCTGAATAGCAATAACCCAACCTCAGTGGTGGCTCTGTCACTAGATGCTGAAATGGCATTTGATAGGGTAGAGTGGGGATTTCTGACATCTGTCATGTCAAAATTCGGTTTTGGAAGGGACTTCTGTCGATGGATAAAAATACTATATTCCAAACCGAGAGCAGCTGTTTTTACAAATGGCATTCTATCAGACTTTTTTAGTCTCTCACGAGGAAACCGCCAGGGATGTGCGCTCTCTCATTACTCTTCACAATTTTCCTGGGGCCACTGGCCGTAGCAATACGGGCAGATAAAGGGATCCGTGGAGTATATGCAGGGGGGAGGGAGCACAAATTGTTTATGTATGCCGATGATATACTGGTGGTAGTGACCGATCCAAAGAAGTCCCTCCCAAAACTACTGAATGGTATTGACTCCTACTCTAGACCATCAGGGTACAAGATCAACTGGCATAAATCAGAGGGCATGCCCATCTCAGATACATGCTGTGCTGGCAATATTACACCATTTGGATTCAGATGGGTACCATCAGGTATGAAGTATCTGGTTATTCGTCTCAGTCCAAAAATAGAGGAGATGATACAGTTAAACTGGGACCCAGTCCTCCAAAAAG
>CAAKHB010007739.1:0-28333 GCA_901007665.1 Aeoliscus strigatus
GGGGGGGGGGGGGGGGGGGGGGGGGGGGGGGGCGGCTGAGAAAGCTGATGTCTGCAGATTGCCTGCAAAAACGGACGAGTACTCGACAAGCTGTATCACTTTCCTGGTTTCATGGAAAGCAATGATGTGGAGTTGTTAGGGTCTAAAAAGAGAAGCCTCAGTTGGATTAGACTCTGTTGTATTTCTCCATGATACCACCTGGTACCAGTATCCAGAATCTGATTCTGTTTATACCAAGGAATTTGTCATGGTGGAAGGTGTCAAATATTGGTGGAATATTGAACATATAAAAAAATATAAAAGAAAAATAAAACCAAAGAATTATTATTATTATTATTATTATTATTAAATTTAATTAAATTGAATTGATTAATTCTTCTAATTTATTCACAATAAAACAATAAAAATAAAAAAACAATCCTGTCCAGGAGACAGAAATAGTGTAGTTTCTACATCAAGAAAAACAGGCTTAACATGAGGATGTGGAACTTGAAAGCGACATAATGTAACAAGTTTACTGCAAATCAAAACTGCAGTATCGTTTTGTTTGTACACTGACTTGTTCTTGAGAGAATGGCAGCTTTTCTTTTTTCCACTGCACAAAAGGAAAGAAGGAAGCAATAAACCTGAGCTACGGTAACAGAAAGAAGCTCTGAATTGCTGGTTCAGATGTCATGGCAGAGGTGAAGCCCCCCCCCCCCGCCAAGGATGAGGTTGATGGAGAACACCAGGACCAGAAAGAGTGAGGCGAGATCCTCAGCTGAGGCCGGCTGGTGTGAGTGATTTCAACGGCTCAGGTGGACAGACGGCGGGTTGTAAAGCGACTCAATGGACAATCGATATTTCTTTTTGACGAGTGCTGTTAAGGCTTGGAGGTATATGAGGTATATGGTCCAAGTGGCGTTTTATCGTGTGTAGCCAGCATCTGTGGCCAATTTGCACTCTGCTGTTAGGGGGTTAGAGGTCAGCAGCTCACAGATTTGGTGGCGCGTGTGGGGGGGTGGGTGTCAAGTGAAGACCAGGGACAGATTATCATATGCAACAGCCTGCACTGATCAACACCGTAATGACACATAATCTAATGATGCTGTGACGGTGTTTTTGTTTTTACATCACCTGCTGATTTATGGCTCTCAGCTGTTTGTTCATGAATGCTGAGAGTTAGAATGTTGAAAATCAGTGCATCATCATGTCTGTGCGTGTCCTCTGATTCTACACCCCCTCTTGTAAACAGCCAGCAGAGGGCAGTGTGAGCCCACTTTGAAACAGGTTTGTGAAAGCGACTGCTGCTGCTGCTGCTTCATATGTTTCTCCTGTAATTAATTCATGCATGACCATTTGGCCATGAATCCAGGTTTTATGCTTGACAAAATGCAACATCCTACCAGTGAATTTCACCAATGACAGATATTAAAAACCACAACTTTAGTCAGTTATTCTAACTAGGATCGACAGCATGCTAATCTCATATCAGGTTAAGTTTGAGTTGAGCTGATTCTTCTGTTTTCTGATGTATAAACCAATATGAGCAGGGAACTAAACTACCTGAGGTGTAAAGTGTTTGTCCCACTGTCCAATAAAGGCCCTGTTCAGTGCAGCCACAGAAACGGTAGCATCCCCGCCGAAAGATGGTCTGAGTCTTTGACTGATCGTCTTGAGTTCCGTTCTTCGTTGACGATACACCATCCATCGACTGTCAGTTCTCGTGCGATTCACCGTAAGAACAAGAAAAAGAACATTCACAGAGTTCGCTTGAATTGTGTTATCAAGTTGTCTAAACTAAGCAAAGAGAGAAACAAGAAGGAAGCAAAGACAACTAGTAGCTGAACTGTAAGGGAGAGTCAAACGTGACGACAGTGAAACAAACCTGGTGCCATTTCTGTGCTCAAACTCGTAAAAAGGTAGAAATAATCCATGCTGTAGTTCCTCTTTTCTCTGCTTCTTTTCAGTTACTCTACCTCCTTTCTCTACTACTGTCATCACATCGTCACCTTGCCGTTGACAAGTTGCCAGATGCAGACTGTGTATAGTATCTGAGCTGCAGCACCTCTACTACCCGGTGCTACCTGGAAATGGACAGGTTATGTTGACAGGAATGTTTGTTGAAACCATCCAAACAGACTCCAAATACCGGACTTCTCAGCTATCATGAAGTTTTGTTTCAGCCCCATCTGCTTATAGAGGTCAAAACCTATGACCTATACAGCCACTATGGGGCAATTGGGACCTTTTGGCTTCACTTTTATTATAGTATTCTTCTACAGTTATAAATCATGACTTGTGAGGAGTTCTGATAATAAGTGCAAATAAATCCATTCACAAAATATCTTCATCCCTTAATATATGTATCTACGTGTATCTACGTGTATCTATCTCTACATGTTGATATTACATCGCTACTGAGCTTCTTGGTTGTAAGGAAATGAAATACAAGTGTTGGTTTGACGCTACAGTCCACAGAGCTTATAGCACTGGTGGAAAAATACAATAAAAAGGCACATTGGATCTACCAGAGATGAGCTTGGAACAGAAGGAATGAGTGGACACTGCTCAGCTGGTGTGCTACCCCAACAGCTGGACTGATTGAAGTGCACTGGGGTGTTTCAGCCCTGGAATGCGAGTGTGTCTGGTCAGTAGGTTTTTTTCTGCTTAAACCTCGACTCTACTCTGCGTTAATCATTTGGCCGGGGGAGTCATCCATCCATCCCTCCCTCCCTTCCTCCCTCCCTCACTCCCTCCCTCCATCCCTTTGGGTCCGAATCAAACTACAGAGCGAGAAGTACAGTAAAAGCAAAAGCCATTCTGCTGAGCTTCTGCTCTCGTCGTCAGCGAGGTCTGTCTCTTCCACCACTGTTTGTGGAGCAGAGCCAAAGGAGTCCTGATTTTAATTTGTTTATTCACACTCCTTCCTCCCGAGCACAAACATGAACCCAATAGTGGGTTCTCCTGAAGCCCACGGCCCACTCTCTCCATCGACCATCTCAGCAGTCTTTGCTTTGACTACTGTGACAGATGCTGAGTCGTCCGACCGCGGCCAGAGACAACACAGCGGCGGCCCTCCTGTTCACCGCCCATTAAAAAAGGTGCTTGCTGCGATGGCGTCTCTCTCACGCAGGAGTCCATTTCTTTTGTCTACTCGGTGCACTTTTTTGTGCCCAGCGATCCCGTGTCGCAACTTCCCGCTTCTCCAGTTATGTCTGAAGTCAATCTGTTAATCGTGGAATGAGGAGAACTCTGCAGAGTTTTTCATTCTTTTGTCACGTAAACTGACAAATCAAACCAGACGTCTGTAAAGTTGCAGTAACCCTGAGATGTACTCATTACAGGATTTCAACCTGCTTTCTGGAACGTGCCCCCAGTTGATTGTGTCATTGCTTTGGTGTCATTACTGTGGGAGGGAAGCAGTAGTGGGTCATGTCTATGTATTAATTCTAGTATTAAAGCTTTATTTTGAACGAATCGATCAACTCATCCGTTTGGAAATCAGTGTAAATATACAACGTTAAATCGAACACTTTCAAGTTAACGTTGTGGGATCAGCGTGATCTCCCAATTACAACGGGGAAGTCTCCCAACTTCCTGTCAGTCTTTCCCGTCGGCTAACACACCGCGTTTGGAGATCGGCCAGTAAATACATATGAATATATAGTTAATCAGTGTCAGAACGTGATGTGGTCAAAAGGAATAAAACTGGGATGTAATTAAAAATCCAAAGAGAAGGAGCTGTTTAAAGCTTCAGTCAGGACACGTATATTTGGAACAAACCCGAGGGTTTATATTCTGCTCTCTGCATTGACAATGCTGACCCATTTTCCATGGTAAAGTTGACTACAAAGCGTGTTTGCTCAGTAACGTGAGCATCCCTGGCTCATGTCCTAAATTCAACACAAACTGCTTTGAAGCATCTTCTGCCTCTAATAACCTCGTCTGCTAACTAAGCAGTGTGTGTGTGTGAGTGTGTGTGTGTGTGTGCGCGCGCACGTGCCTGCAAGTGCGTGCATGTATGGAATGGAATGGATACAGGAGATGGTTGTGTATGTGTAGTTCACATATTTTTGATCTTAATATGAGCAGAATGAAGTTTTTTTTCTCTCTTATTCTCCCAGTTTCTGTGTGTATTATTACGACAGTTTACTGCCAAAGTCAGTTTGCGTAGCTTGGCGCAGTGATTGGAAACAGAGAGCAAAAAGCTGAGACTGGCTCAGCGTCGCGTCACACAGCGAGAGATGAGACATTCATGAACGGGTCAAATCTTTTCAACGGCTCTTTCAAATGAACGAATGAATCAAAACCGAGTCGTCCTTTTTGAATTTTCCTCATTTCAGAGTTACGGATAAACTGAATTGAAACCTTTGAAACTTTGGTTTGATTTCAGTCAGTTGTCCATGAAAACCACTGAAAAATCAGCAATTTTCCTTCTTTTCAGGATGAACAAACTCAGGATTTCCAGTGACCCTGCTGTCTGGAACGGGCCCCAGGTGGAGTCGTACTGGTTTCATCTACGTGTGTCAAGTCCTTTCAGTTGAACGCATCCTTTGGATAAGAAACACTGTAGGTATTCTGTGCAAAACATTCCTGACAAAAATTCTCGTTACAGAGACATCGCCGTCCCTCTCAGGGTCAGATTAGTAATTGAACATGATGATGAATCGTGTTTTTTCCAACTTCATTAAGGCTTTGATGAAGGACTAACTTACTGGAGTCTCATGTCACGACCTTTGCACAAGCCTAGCACCAGCGAACAGGAAGTGAAATAACTCCGTTATGTCTTCAGAAATGTTCCCCCTTGCAGTCGGTGTGCGTCCATGAGATTAAAGTCTCAAGTGAGCACTCATTGACTGGGAAGTTCACATGCAGCCGACCGTAGTTGAAGTGTTTATGGAGCCCCATGATGCGCTAACATCCCATTTCCTGTTTAACTGACGTGACTTCATGTGAAGATGCGTATGTTCCAGGACTTTCACGTTCTCTTCAAAACCCTTCTTCTAAACAAGCCTTTAGACCTTTTATTCACTAAATATCGATCATGTTTACACAGAAAGGCGGCACATCTATCATCATCTATAATTGATGCCATTGTTGAGGGCAGAAGTCAATGTTTATGGAGGAGAGCTGGCGGCAGGAGGTGTGCGGCCACAGGCAGCGTTAACAACTCGCTAACAACGTAAAGTAAATACAGATTTTTATGCAGCTGCATAATAGTTTCAACTCTGGGTAAACAACTCTGCCACCCAGTTCAAATCCTTGAAAAGTCTCTTAGTTGTACGACAGCCTCAGCTGAGGATTCCAGACACTTGTGATCTCCCGAGCAGACGTTTTGGCCGTCAGGTTGATCTCGAGCATAACACCACTGAAAACCTTTCCCCCGATGCAAAACAGGAAGAAAGAAAGAAAAAAAAAAAGAAATCTCTCACAGTCAAGCTGAACCTGACACTTTGACACTTTCCTTTCTCAAGTTTTACATTTATATCAGGATTTGTCACGGGCTCCAAGCCTCGCCCCCCCGATTTTGATCATAGGATTTATTTTTCTGCATGAATAAATGTGAGAAAAGACAGCTAAGATAAGTGCACCCTTTGTGACAGGAATTCTCTATAGGATACATCAGTTGGGGGAAATCCTCTCAGATCTTCAGTAGAGTCGGGCTTTGGGCGACGGATGGAGTCACCGCAAAGAAAATGACGCTTTGTTTCCTGCTTTTCAACTTCTGAACTTCAACTTTGACTGTGTATATTGACAGTTATTTCAAATACTAATGGCTTCTTTTCCTGTGATAGCCTCTTTGAACATATTTCAGATGAATTGAGTGATTTTTTTTTTTTTTTCAACTAATTGAAAAGTTCTTGTTTCTTGCAAATTGAATTTCCTCCTGTTTGAGGAGGAGCTGATCTGTTTTTCCCGTCAGGGTGTCGTGACAGTTTGAGCAGACATGACAAAAGTATTCATCATTTCAACTACGTCAACTTCAGCTTTAAACCTCCCCACCCTGCAGAGCTCATCCACGGGGGATTTGTGTTTTCCATAAACTGCTTTAATTCTGTTATTGATTTCCTACTTGTCCCACAAAGCCGTTTGACAACCGCAGTGTGAAAATGTGCGTCCAGCTGTGGGATCACAGCGTAGACGGAAAGCTATGATGACAGTGACATGAGGAGCTAGGTGCTGAGGGTTTTTTTCCAGTTGAGAGAAACACATCCTGGAGGAGACCAGGAGCAGCCAACTGGTCATAAACCTGAGCGCCGATGTGTTTCCTGCCACTCCACCGTCCCCACACAGTCCGTATGTGGACCGTTATCTGACTGTTTTCACTGAAACGTCTCAACTATCACCCACGTCCCATGACTCTTCCTGCTGGATCCTTGTTCCGGACAATTTGCTGCAAACACAAACCCAACAGACTGTTCAGAAAACAAACACAATCCTACAATTTTAAGCCTTAAAATGTTTAGTTTCAGCGTTGCCCGTTCCACCTTATCTCAAAACACCCCTTTGTTCCTCTAAGAGGTGACTGCTGTTGAGTTGCTGTCTCGTCTTCTCACCTCTGGCTGGTTTTTAGCAGCTGTCTGCGCGCTGTCCCAGTCTAATCGGGGATTTGTAGATGAGAAAATAACTAAAAGAAGCGATGTGCTCATCTTATCCAGTTGAGTCGTTCCGAGCTGACGCAGACGTAAACCTCCGATTGAATTTCATTGTAGGTTTCCTGGCTTAACTGATTGTGAGCGAACCCGCAGCCATGAAAGACTCGTATCTCATTTTTTCAGCTGTCACAGGTCCATGTTTCATATTTGTTGCCGGCAGGTATTTCTAAATAGAAATGCAATCAAATCTGTGTTTACATTTGCCCCCTGAACACACCGTTCAGATGTAATCACAGCTAAACTGCCCATATCGAGAACAGAGCGCACAATAGATCCTTCGCTCCGTCGGGCAAAATTACATTCACGCTCAGCTTGATCATGCTTGAAGGAACGTGTTCGGCAGTGACATGATTTATTTTCTGTTGATAGGATTATTCTTTTAAAAGGCGTGCAAACGTGCACCCTACTGGCCCCTGTGTGTTGTACCATCCCGTTCATTTTGAACGTGCGCTGCCACCGCCGTTGGAATTATCTTTGAATAACAATGGAAAAGCCCTGACGCTGCTAACCGTGAGTGTGTCATGTTGATTTGGCGTGTCTTGCATTGTGGATGGATTAATCAGCAGCAGTTTTTTTTTTTTTCCCTGTGAAACTATCAAAATGATGTCAGCTCAGCTAGATGGAGACCAGACGTCTGCATGGGCAATCTGCTCGCTTGACTCATCCATCTCCGGCACGTCATCGTTCACCAAGCAGCACCAGCGGAGGCCGGCTGGCTGCTGTGTCCAGGTGAAACAACGGCGTGTGGAAGTCACAGCGGCTGGGGGTTCCTCAAACAACCACTTTTTCCTGGTCCGTTGCCTCATTCATTGCATTTCGAAGGAAAAGTGAAGCCGTCACGTTCTGTCTCCTGCAGCAGGATTATTCGGCTATTTTACCAGTCACAAAGCTTTCTTGATGAAGTGGGAAATTATTCTGACACTGATGTGAAGTAGAAGACACAAACCAATGGGGGGTGGAATAAGAATAGATGGGTTAAAGGCAATTTGGTCTCTTTTTTGTCCACCCCCCCTCCCTTCTTTCTTCAGATTGATTTGCAGCTAGACAGAGAGATATGTCTCGCTGGATGTAACCCTGAAAACTCTTTAAGGTTTGATTTCTTCCTCCATCCTCCTCCTCAGGTTCGGTTGTAATCTCACACAGCTGTCAAACGCATGGATTTCCAAGTGCTTTCTGGTGACTAGCTTCCAGTTTCTAAACACTGATGATGCTAAAACTGTTTTTAATTTGATTCATCCCATCTTCAGTGGTTGGATCCCTCCACACTCAAACACCCTCATAAGATCTGTATCAGCATGTGTTTATTTAATGATTTTCTTTACGAAAACTGCAGGATGAAAACTTTTTACCCTTGTGTCTGTTACCCATGAGAGATGAGTCGATGAGTGTAAAGAGATACACATAAATAAAACATCAGAATACATAGCCGCAGGAAAGCTGAGAAAACCATAAGGATATCAGGGATAATCAACTTGTACATAAAATATTAATACATTCGTAATATTTGTCCGTGTGCTTTCGGAGCTCTCTTTTCTTCTCTCTGGAAAACAAGGAGAAGCACCTGACTGGAAACAGACTTTATAGAATCCTGCAGGAGAAACCTGGTCCCAATGCGAACGCACTGGAGCAGATCAGGATGCAACTTTTCTTCCAGCTCTTCTGTCATGAGGCCCCTCGCTGTTTGAAGTTCATCCAGGGTGAGATAAAATTAGTCTTTTCTTTCTCCCGGGTGAAGTTGAGACACTTCGATCTCAGGCACTTTCAGAAATCGTGAGGTTGTAGACCGACACACACAGACGCCATAGTTAACACACCAAATGTAGCCTGTGGACATTCGCTAAACACTGTACATCACTTTTTAGGCTTATTTCATCTATTATATGTAAATAACATAAAAACAGCAGAAAGAACAGCTCAGTTCAATTGTATCCAATCTTTACAATCTGAAATATAAACTCATCAGTCATAGTCAGGTTTTTTTTTTTTGCTTTAGTACAAACATGTCACCTTATTTCCAATCCTGGTTCAGTATCCATGTATGCTAGCAGCATAGCAACAGAACAGTACGGACTGAGTGCTCATCAGATGGATTAGTCGTCACTCTACAGCCACTGAGAGTTCTTTCTGCCATGCGAGAAACGAACCAATCCATTTTTTGTAAAATCGCACGTGGGCGTACACGCCGCCGTACCATAATAATAAATTTACAAGGGAAAATGTTGTGATGATCCTTCTATTTCTATCGTGTATGGACACAATCGGATTTCCCACTTTGCTTAATAAACTTAATAAACTTCATAAATAGAGACAATTTATTGATCCTGTCGATTTACTTGGGTGGAAAGTCTTGACCCAGGACTGGAAATAACTTCAACTGCGCATTTCCCAAAAGAACAAATTTAAGAAACCAAAGTTTTTGCACGTTGTGTCAAACGAAAGCAGAGTTACTTTTATAAAATTGACCTTTCACCCGTACAAAAGTGACGTTGGTATTGATTGATACAAATATGTACAGTAAGTGAAACCTTTCACACAGTAGTAGTAACCTGATAATTTCACACTTCATGGGAATATGCAGTTCCTCGTGTTTTAAGGCTTACAGTCAGTATGCACAAGTTTACGGAGGGCTGAAGTCTGACGACGCTCATCAGAGCGCCAAAGCTCAGGCCTAACGGAGAGTTACTATTCAGTGTACAAATCAAGGTGTGGAACTATCATGAGTCATGCAAATGACAAACAACCATTCCACTGATTAAGAAGCTGCATCTGGCTTGAACCACTGAGCAAAACACTTTTCCTTTGTGATGCGTCTCAGTCTCCAGATGTGTCGAGTGATGATGACACTAAGGAATGAGATATAACGTCAAATAGTAAAGGACGATAAAGCCATTTCAACTAGTTTTTGCTGCGTCACCTGATTTCCCACTCTAGCACAGTGCCGAGGGCCGTTGTTGAGTTGAAAACTGACACCGATTGTTTTGTAACGTGTGATTTAACATAAAACTAGTGGGTATGATCAGTGATTTTTGTTCTTTTCCCAGAGGACAGTAAAGGAGGCAGCGTAAAAGAAAACACGCATCTGAATAAATTCATATGTTTGATGGGGAAAAAGCAACAGCAAATGGTCTGCATTCATTTTCTTTGTATGTCTTCATCTGTCTTCCCATGGAGGCAAATCACATACTCCCATATTTCCGTTACTAAGAGCATCTGAAAAATATTCTCCAAGTTCTTTGCAGTCTTTCATGATCCTGCACTGATAAAAACTGCAGCTGTGTGTCTGTGATTAGCTTCATGCATTATTTACAAGTCAAATGTGACCCCCAGACTCTGTAGAAACGAGACAAACACCTTTAGCTTCCTTAAGTCTCAGGTGTTTGAAGCCGTGCAGGATTGACACCATCTGGCCATCTCCGTTTTAGTTCCTGTTCCCTTTCCCATCTTTCCCATCCGTGTCGCCACATCAGTCAACGTCAGTGCGACGGCACAGACACGCGCTGCTGGCTGCGCGTCAGTGACACCTACAAGGTCGTGTAGATGTAGACGAAGATGATGACGACTAAGTTAAGGATGGTCCCGATGATTCCCAACATGGCCAAGATAGTCTCCTCCTTACTTTCCTTGTCTTGGATTCCCGTTTCCTCATCACTGTAGACAGTGTTTACCATTTTCCCCGGAAAAGTCTGAAGTTTTCGTCGCAGACCAGTCTGGAGTGAACAGATAAGACAGAAAAAGAAAGCACAGTCCGTGTTAGTCACTGCAGTACAGTCGATGTTATTTTGAAGAAGCTGCAATAATCCCTGTAAGACATGTAAATGTGTCTTTTACTGAGGTGCTGGCGATGGATGGAATGAATTTCATGAAACAGTTTTTAATTAGCAGGATAGAAAGTTTTTATAAAATATGTGAACGTGAAGGTTTAAATAGAACGGATAGTATGAAAGCTGCCCAGTAATATTAGTTTATCTGCCCAGAAACATGAATGCATATAATCCCATATAAGACATAACGTGTTGTCCGCTTAATGCAATTAAATGCGGGGAAATAGATGGTTCTCTGCTTATCGAAAGAAACAACAGGAGCTTGAACTGAGAAAATAAAACAAATAAAATAGTTTGCTTTCATTTCTCCAAATCCTGTATCTGTTGCATATTTACATTTTCCCTAAATCTCAAATGTGAGCTGACCGCCGTAGACCTCAAATTGTAAATAATAAATAAATTGGATCCTGCTTCTTGCATGTTGCACGATGTTGCCTATTAGCCTTTGTACGGCTATGTTTTATTCAAGGATACGAGAAAGAAGTTCCATCAAAAATAAATTACTTTGAGACATTCCTTCAATAAAATATGGCCATCTCCTTTTCAGAATTCAGTAAACACACAAGAATCTGCTGTTCTTAATCACTGGATAACTTCAAAAAAATACCAATGTTGAAGAAATGTCAATAAAAAATACATTTAACCAATAATCAAACACACTCAAACTACGATCAGTTCTACCCAAAGGTTACATCACGTTTCAGGAGCTCATGAAGGTCTAGGCAATCAAAGCCCCCTCATTTCCAGGTTGAAGATTCAAACAGGACGACTGCGTCACGGTGAGTCCCTTCTGAAAACAGACACGTCTGCTTGTGTCTGTCTGACATCAGAGACGTGTCTTTGACTGAGGCACGGCGAGTTTGCATGTCCAGCTCTATTCAGCTGTGGAATAGTTGCCATGAGATACAACTTCAGAGAGAGACCGCACACACACACACACACACACACACACACACACACACACGTATGTATGACTTTTCAGGGATGCGTGTATTGATTTGTCTAGCCTGGGGTGAAGTATTAGAAACAAGCTGTAGGTTTTTAGCCCAGAGGCGCAGCAGTGTGTGCAAGTTGGCATCCAGAAACCTCTCAGGAGAAAAGAGACGCTTTTGCAGGTCAGTGGTTTCATCCACCAACTAACAACAGTAAACAGCAAATGTGAGCTAACTGGCACTAAAAATAAACCATTTTACAAGGAAACATTTTGTTATATGCAACAACCTCTTTTTTTTTCTGACAGAAAACAAAAACTCGACCTTTGCATTTTAGCTCAAGAATATTGTACGGTATGGTGGCATGAGTTGCATGAACAATATTCTACAACAACACTGAAAATAATGTTGACTGTTCCAGGATTTACTTGCATTGGGCACCAGTGGAAATGGGAAGTGGGAGCGGGTCTCTCTGACAATGGGCTGATCTTCACTGTAAGTCGTTGGTCTTTTGTGTTGCAGGTTTCCATTTAGATTCTGCCTTTGTTCGATTTCTTTTTTACATAAAAAAAACAAGCTGATGGGGAAATTGTAAAAGAACTAACAGAACGCCACATTGCAAAAAAACCCCCAACAGATTCTACGAAGTGGCTGTGTTCCAGGTAAACCTAAGATGTTTGATTCATGTGTAAGACTGTATGTCAGCGGTGAGAAATCTGTATAAACATGTTTAATCTCTGCCCATGGATTGGAGCGGGATCGTATGTGAACAATACCATCAATGAGCAGCAGCTTAAACGTTTACGCCAAGATTACATTCGTCAGTTTTCATCACGCCCGTGTTTGTTTACAGCGAGGTGTGATGATGCCTCCCCAGTGTGTGTGTGACATAAAGGAATCCTGTGTCACAGAACTACGAACCGTCACGAGTGACACACATGGGCTGTGACAAGGACAACATGCTCCCGTCATATGCACAGAACTACAGCTGACCTTGTTCTCTGCCTGTAGGGGGAGCTACCTGGACTTTGCCATCACAAAATGCGAATGGCATGGTTCCTGTTTCCTATCGCATGCTCCTCCAGGAATGAAAGTGCTGTGTAAGTGTTGTGTTAGATGACCGAACCCAGATTATAAATCAATATCTTCTAATAACCCCATCAGGCTCCATTTATGTGCCTCCTCTGGGGGTGGCGGCGGCGGTGGGCTTTGCTTTGGCTTCTCCCTTCACCTGAATGAAATCTCTGTGTGACGTGCCGATCATGCGTGCAGATGCCGTCAACAAGACGTTGGGGGAAAACATAGGAGGGGCGATGTAGTGGTGGCGCGAGGTCCAAAAAACGCTGGTTACAAGTGCGTGTGACACAGAAAAACTTCTGGGAATCAGAAGTGTCTTCCTAAGCGCCGACGCCTCTGTGTATGATGTTTTGAGTGGCAGCCGATGCTGGCGTCCTGTAAAGTGTCATATTTGTCGGAGTGACGCTCTCTCAACGTCTATCGACATGGTGTGGCTTAAAAATATGGATCGGAGGAATTATTACACGAGTCAATACGCCTCCTCTCCATTAACAACGGCTCCTATTGATTGGACGGACTGTGCTCTCCTAAGGTAAAGAGGATTTAGTTATCTCAGTATTGATTTCTGCTGTCACTCAGGAACTTATTTGTAATGATTTTAACACACTGTTATGTCTTCATTTCCCCCAGTGTGATTAATCTGTCGCTGTCAGGAACCACTAAATAGGATGCATGAATATGATGCATGTATTGTTTCTGGAGGAAAGCATCTTCTCCTTGTCTGAGTTGTCACAAGTTCTTGTCGTACGAGACGAGATCACACCTGGCGCCTGTGCAGCAACAGCCGGCAGCGTATTGTGTGTATTTTTGAAAAAAGAAAAAAAAAAAGAGCAGACAGACGGAGAGCAAGTAAAAAAAAGTAAAAGGAGGCTATGTCATACCTGGGCCAACGTATCCGGAATACCCTGCTCCGTCTAATAGAGGAAACATCCTCGGATCAGTGAAGAGTAAAACCTTTTGCCACTTGAGTGATCCCGAGCATGTCAAACAACGGCAGATGTTAACAAAGTCTGACAGGCGCAGTCGCTTTTGGCATTGTTTTAAAACAGAATTAGAGCGAGCATCACCCAACCACACACACACACACACACACACACACACACACACACACGGGTACACACCCATCTCACAGTGACACGCGTAGTAAAACAGGTGAACTCGAAATCGACACACTAAGAAACCCAACGTCTCACTTGCATTTTGCTTCTGTCTCACACTGATGACCAGTATGAGATGATTTTTCTGGAAGAATACGTGACAGATTGGTTTCTGGACTGATAAGACATGTGTTTTGTTTTTTTATCATCAGTCAAAACCTGTACGTCATTTCATTTTTTTCCTTCTTTTTCTTCAATAGTAAAACAAAAACAACCCTCTGTCCCTGGATGGGCTCCAACCCCCGACCTTTGGGTTAACAGACAGTCCCACTAACCACTGGACCACAGAAACAGTCCATTGCTGCTATTGTGGAGTTCTAGACACTAGAAAATGAGGAAGAATCCTTCAACAGATTCCTGGATCCAGATGGTTCCAGAACACGACCAACATCTAATCATCTGGTCCTGGTCCATCAGCAGCATTTACTCAACATTTCATTAAAATACGTTCAGAACTTTTTGAGTTATATTGCTAACAGGGAAACAAACAAGCAAACAAACAGACAGACACACACCACCAAAGACGTAACCTCCTTGGTGGAGGTAATAACTGCGACGTGAGGACATGAGCTCTTTATGCGTCTTAACAGTTCATTGGTGACATTTATAATAGTCCTTTTCTACCTTGGTGGTACTCAATGTTCATCTCATTAATCCACACGCCGACGGCGGAGGATGCAACCTCCTCCTCAGGAGCAATTAGAGGTCCGGGGTCTTGCTCAGGGACACTTTCTCTGGAGGAGACTGGCGTCGAACCAATAACCCTTCAAATTGCCAGACTGCCGCTCTGCCTCCTGAGCACAACTGCTCCGCGCGCAAACATAGACCATAATTGCTCTTACATGAGAAACCCTTGAAAGCTGTTAAGTACGTGCTTGAGGAGAAACTCCCTGAGGAGCACATGGATGTTTTCTGGAGAAAATAACCACGACAGACAGGAAGACAGTTTGACAAGGGAACACCCGGAGCGCCTCTTCCACCTTGATTAATGATTCATAGACAGACAGCTGAGCCTGGAAATGTCTCCCATTCGATGTGTTATGGTTCTAAACCTAAACCCTGCATTTGTCTTCAGTTTGTACTTGTTAAATACTTGATTTGGGCTGACGGTAGACTTACCTTGCCAAGCATCAGGAAAAACATAGCATGGGACATGCTGGAGGTGGACACCCTTCTGTAGTGCACAGAAATCCCTGGCAACTAGAGTGCAAGTGGCCCCCTCTCATCCTTTGGCTGTGGAGGGGCACAGGGTCCAGAGAGGGCTGGCTGGTCTTCCAGGAGGTCCAGTTGTAGGGCTGTCGGTTGCCGTACCCTGCAATGCTCCAGCGTCTTCTCCACGAATTTCATCTCACTAATGGCCAAGTTCTAGCTGTCGTCACTTTCTCCTCCTCAGCCTTCTGAGAGCTCCAACTGCGCTGCTCCCCTCCTGTCGACTCTGCCTCTTCTTTCTCTGTCTTTTTTGTTTGCCTCCTCACGTCCTCTTCCTCCTCCTCCTCCTCCTCTTCTTCTTCGTCTTCCTCCTTTTCTTCTTCTTGTCTGCGTGGAGGGATGTTGAGGAACAGAATTAGCTCATGGACAAATGAGATTGGGAAGAGCAGCGAGACTGTTTCCTCTTCATCTTCCTTTTGTCTTCGGTCTAAAAAGCTGATAGATAAAAAAACAACTTGTGTCATTAATCAAACTTTTAAGCTGCTCAGCAGTGTAAAACGTGTCGCTGATGCCTCAGCAAATTGTTCGTATTGGAATCGAGGAAAGTGAAACTGAAGACTTGCTTCCTCTACATGGTGTGTAACCTAACGTACCTTTTCTTGCGCTTCAGCGGCTGAGTGTGTGTTCCTAACTAACAGAGCAGAGCGGGAACGCTGGACAGCTATAAGAGGGAGGGGGGGGGCGGGTGGGAGGGAGGGATGGGGTGCCGTGAAGGAGCCGTCACCTCGCGCTGACGCTGTCCTGGTTGCTTTTCGCTTCACAGACATGAGGTATCCCCTTCTCCCTTTCTCCCGTGCATATTAATGCAGCAGCGGTTGCCTGGCAACCGACTCGGGGGAGTCGCACAGAGGCTGACGACAAGAAGCGTTTGTGACAGAGGCCAGGATGAGGGGTGAGGGTCTCTTCTGGGATGTGTGTGGGTGTGTGTGTGTGTACTGGACATAAATGTGTAAATTGTACAAATTCCAGTTACATATGGAAATACTCATCATCACATCAAAACTATTTCTTTCTGCAAATAATACTTATTTAAAGGGTCATGTTTTTTTAAAAAAATGATATTTATGATTCTGTCTGTGAATGAATGAGAATGGTTGATGGACGTGTTGAAGGACTTTAGAAGCAGTTCGACCGATTCAGTGTCAACGCTGTTGTATGTTCAAACACTAACACTAAAAAGTCACTGAAAGTTGAGAACAGTCAACAAACAAAAAATGGATCAAACGTAATCAGTTGCGTTATTTGGATTGAAACAGTAACACCACTATCACATTTTTACCATGGTAACTGGTAATTGTAGCCAGTTATATTTCCAAAGTACCTCTCCCAACACTGCATGCCCATATACTGTAGATCTAGATAAACTTGGCCATCGAGGTTGAATCTTGCTTTGAGTTCGATATTATACCACAGACAGTGTCAACCTACCGGTAGTAACTCCTGTTGGAATTCACAGAGCGGTTTCACATTTCGGTCTTTGTGTTTTCTTTTTCATGCAAAATTTGAACATGTGTTCGTTATCACCTCCATCATCCTCTCCATACACTCACGTCGCATTTCCTCATGCAGCCTATGGATATGCAGTCCATCAGTGTCAAGGTGTGTAAAAGGATGTCGTGATCAATTGTGAACAACCTCAAGGATGATTCCGATGCAGCCTGGCACCAGAATGAACCCTCAAAGCCCAGTGCACCTCAAAGTTCAATCCTGTTTCCTCCTCCTCCTCCTCCTCCTCAGCTCAAAGGGAGGACACACACTTTGAATGTTTCAATGTCGAGCAGGGTACTTATTACCCTCGCCTTGGAGGGGAAGGGAGGGGACTGTAATGGGATCTGTCTGTGTGTGTGCGTCATCCACTCGCCCCTCTTAAAAACGACAGGTTGGGTTGGACGTAAACTTTAAACAAAAGGAAGGTGGTCACCATGAGTCATTCCTCCTGTGAGACGATCCCGATTCACAGAAAATGGTGAATTTCTCTTGGAGATGAATAAAGGATTTATCCAGTGCCTTTTACTTTGTTTAACATAGTGAGATAGGGCTCTGTGGTTGTGGATCGACCCGCAGTGGGAGAGGTGGTTGTGTGTGTTTGACTGCTCCACGAACGCACGTTTTGCATTTTGGACACTTCACCTTCTCCTCTTAGGTTTTTAGCGGATTTCTGTGCCACCTACAGGCCTGGAGTATGAACTACAGCATGTCGTTTCCAATGGATCCATTTGGATATGAATAAAGATTGCTTTGGTACATGTGTGGATGTGGCCTGAGAAACAGAAAGCATATCCTCATATTGTTCTTGTCTTTGTGACTTTTCAGTTGAACTTATGTGTACTTCCAGTTACTCATCAGTTCACATTGTAGCCTCCGGTTTTCTATGTGGATAGAATATCGTTCCAGCAAAGGGGACAGAATGATAAGTATTTATACTGTTTATACTTCTACTGCTACCTAGTGGAAGACTCTGTTGTTGCTGGACGACAGTTTCAGTGTACCAATGTATGTATAACTTTGTATAACTTGCTTGCTTCCTTTCTTGTTGATGTCTTTCAGAACTCCCCATCTGGCCCTAGAAAACCAAAATTGTTGGATATAGAGTTTCCTTTGAACAATGTTTCATTATGCGGATGTGCTTGGCTTCTAATTGATGCTTCAAATGTGCAACAGCTGCCCACATTGTGCATGAAATGACCCGGAATGGACAGCAATAAAAATGGAAATGTAAAGGAAATATTCCCTCTCTGCTGAAGCCCCTAGTGTGCATCATTTTATTGGAGATTTTCCATCCCTGTCTGCATGTAGATGAAGTCAGACTGTTGCTGACAATTAATTAGGGTTTCCATCAAGTTTCTTTATATTCCCACAAGTAAGTTACAGTGCTTGGTGGCCATCGGTGCCATTGTTTTTATTCAACACAGCTTTGTTGAGTTTGGTGAACGGAAAAAAATCATCAAAACATGTATTTATTCCTGCTTCTATTATGACAATAAACTAGGGTAGGGACAAACCTACCATTGTTTCTGACCGTTTGCTACTGATGACCATGCCATCAGTCGATGGAATTTAGAATGTTCTTGAAATTATTTATTGAGAATGAAGTTATTTCTGTTGTTTGTTGGTTACTTTTCAGAATGGCCTCGTTGTATGGTGTATGCCAGTGGTCATCAAACACGCTCCCACCCTCTCCATTTTCAATCCCACCTCACTTCTTTGAACAGGCTTACTCACTCTAACCCTCTCATCACACTAGTTGTATTTATTTTGTTGTTTATGTATTCACTCTTTCTTTCCATTCAATCTTTTGTACTTGGTGTTGGTATTATTATTTTATGCTGTGTTTGCTGTACCGTGGCCTTGAGTGCTATGACAGGCACCTTTCAAATAAACTGTATTATTATTATCATTATTATTATTTAATGGCTGCAGTGAAGAGCACACCTAGGGGAGAGTAAAGTTTGTCTTGCACTTGAAAACCCTTTTGTGTGTGTTCACAGCCTTTGGTTAAAACACGGACACATCTGTTTACTATCTGCATATGGGCCGATGCTTCTTCTGTGCATTTCCATGAGTTGATAATTCTGTACGACTCATCATAGATGAAACAGTGCTGACATCAGTCTCAAACTGGTAATGGTGTGTGGAGAAATTGGCCATAAACCCAGCATGAGAAAACACGCTGTCACAGCTGCCTGATCATTAGACAACAGACAAGGAAATGCTCTGATGGACAACAATCATTCACAATCAAAGGCTCTTCCATTAACCAATCACATCTGCTCACACCCTCAGTCTGACCATATGTTTTGCAACGACAAGAGGTGGATGTGGCACTTTCTTGCCAAAAAAGTTGAAAGTCAATAGAAAGCTGATGATGATGTTTCATCCAAAGACGTGAACATCTGTGACTGGCAAACTAAAGCCCATGAAAGTGACTTTGACAAGCCCGAGGATGATAAAACTTGACTCTTCTTGAATCTTTATCGTTTCTCTGCATCGTTTCAAGAAAATGACCATATGTGTGCTCAGGTCAAATTTAGAATGTTGTATTGAAAAAAAGCATTTATTTTTTATTCATTTGACGGGCAGCAGGTCTGACTCACAGGAGCGTGGACCGGTGACAGTATATTCATCTTGGGCTCTGGAACTCGGTGAGTCCATCAGCGAGCAGTTCTATTTCAGTCCCATTATTAGGCTTTTCCCTGGATCTTTCCTCCCAGTCTGCGCCCCCACATGGACACTTTCTTGTTTGTGAGTTCACCTTTTACACTTGGGCTGAAACAAAAACCCAACACAACATAATAACAATCATACAGCGCTCACATATTAAAAATGAAATCATGTTTATTCATTTAAGTAATTGCATTTGTTCCTGTTTTTGTCCCAAGTTGATTAGAAAACATTTCAGCTCAGCGGGGAAAAAACTGCTCTCATTAAGACGGCTAAACAGGGGCTGTCAGCACATCTTTACAAGTCTTATGTGAAATACAAATAAGCCGGGCTGCTCGAAGGTGCTGTAGCTCTGAGAGGGTTTTCATCCATAGCTGAACAATTTCCGCCTCCTCAGGGATCCTTTGCATCAATTCAATTTATTTCCGTAAATGGACCAATTCATAAGGGAAATTTGGCATGTCATTTGTGTTTTTCATCAAGCAACACCGTCCTCCGCCCTTTTCAAAAACACAAGTGGATTAAACACTTATGCAGACATCTTGCACATATTATACATTTGCACGTGCGGCTGTTGTTTGCCGCCAGCAGGGAGGAGGAACGCCTGGTGCACGTTTGGAGGTGTCATGCTTGTTCATAATCAGGTGTTTTAATACTGATCTCTAAGTTTGGTGAGGAAACACTTTTTTTCTGGCATTTCTTCTTCAGTTGATGGATCAATAGATAGATGCTTTATCTCCGGAGAGAAATTCACAATTGGTTGGATTTAATAAATTTAACAAATTAATAGAGACGATAAAGAGATGAAGTTTTGAGCATGAAGTCCAGATCTTTTAGAAATCACAAAAGGAATCAGCCAAGGTAATAATATACGTCTGCTGTGTCCGTCCGGATGTCTCTATGGGATTTGCTCCTCCCTGTTGACCCACACTGACGAACCCGTGTCATCCACTGACATTTTCAGAGCCTTCACATTTCATCAGGGCTGTAATTAATCAGTGCCGAGACCAAGTGGTAGAAACACGGGGCTTGGTTCTGCACGCCAGGGTGAAGCCTCAGCAGCATCCAGGGCAAAGTCAGAGCAACCATATTCCCACAATGAACTGGATCTGATCGGAGAGCTACTTTTGTTTGACGTTCAGCCCAAGCTGAATGTGTCCAGTCAGGTTTTCACATTTAACTGCTTTTTTGACTAAACGGTCACACACATGCACACTGAGGCCACAGAATTAGCTGAAACTACCTGCAATATCCAAGAAATGAATTGTGTTGCAACAAAAGAAAATGAAACCAAACCACATGGTGTATTTGAATATGTAACTCAATAACCGATGAACCAAATTACCCACAGCATTCAAAGTACACAGTACCTCCATTACTGCCAACAAACGGTCTGTGAAGAGTATAGGACTGAACATGAATTGCAAATTTTTAAATATTTCAACAGCGTCTTCACAAAGTTGGTTACCGCCTTTGCTCAGATATTACGTCGGTGTAGCTTGTCAGGGCAGTAGAACGTAGTGTACAAGAATAAGAAACGCGGCCTGCGGCCAGGAATAAACACCGCGAGGAAGCCAGATGTGGCCTGGACTTTCAAGGTGTATTAAGGGTAAGTGTACGGATAACTTACTTCAGGTCTGTCAGATGAAAACACTTTCCTGAAAAACGCCAGTAAGAATAAATCAAAGCTAATCCAGCGACCTTCCTCTTCAGCCTAATCAGGACTTGATGGAGATGAACGGCAATGCAATAGTGGACAGATGCAGGGGGACTTTCACAACATGCTTTCAATTGAGTTCCGAGTTTATTTCAACTTAATTCAGTTCCCTTTTTTATATAACATGCTGTTTCTGTGTGTTTGTGTGGGTCCTGCAGGTTTCCAATATTAACTGTCAGGCATGTAAAGACCAAAAAAAAAAAAAAAAAAAAGTTCATCACAACACAAATTTGTAGAATATATGGACTTCAAGTTGAACACTCACCTCTGCAGCATTCATACGGCATACAAAATGGAAATGGTAATTCCCCATCCAGCCAAAGAGGTGAGGTCAGATTGTTATCAAAGCTGCTGAAGCGGTGTTCGGTATGCGCTTGCAGGGGTAGACGGCGCTAGTTCAAGGCCTTTGAGTCTGCAAGAAAACGGGGTAGAAATGCATCTGCAAGCACTGGAATTATTAATATTCAGGCATGCTTACGAGACAGTATTAAATGAAAGTAAGCGAGAAAACAAAAGCAGAGTGAAAAGGTTGCTGCAGTTGTGTTCCGATGAATCCTCACGTCCTCACTTTTACTCACTCATTTACAATTCATGTCAAGTCACGACCACCAACCCCCCGCTCCGCCGCCCGACCCCCTCCGCCTTTTGGAAGAGGCGAGATGGTGTCAGAAGAACAGACAGAAGAAAAGAGAGAGGAGCCTCCAGGCGACTACACATCTTCTATCTGACCTTCACTTGGAGTCCATTGTCAAGGAGGCAGGCAGATTTCTAAGTCCACTGAAGAACATGCTGGCTGATAGTTGAAGCAGGTTCGAAAGCGCTTGGTTCGACGTGATTTCATGAGATCACCCACCCGGTGGTGTAAGCAGTATACAGAAAATAGTCACAGACATGAGAAGGATGTTATTAGTATCAGTCCATCCAGTGCTCCCAGTGGTTTCGCCTTCCTCTGCCTGTTTCAGACGTTTCCCGCTCTAAAAGATCTGATTTAGATAAATATGTTGTTATCAGACTGTGCAGAGGAGGGGAGGGTACACATGGGGTAAACAATGACTCCCTCATTGCATCCGCATAGGATGTTTACATGATTGATTTTCTATCATTTACCAACAAGCGAAACGCTCTCTGTGCTTCAGAAACAAAGAAGACAGACTGGAGTTTACCAACAACCACGAAAAAAAAAAAAGATATGAGAAGGGCATTTCAGTCGAATCAACACAATGGAAAGGGTGGTTGTTGACACGTGTCCTGTTGGAGGAGCTGCACCTTCATGAATCCCATTAAACAGGACACAGGGATCCAGGTAATGAGCAGCACGAGCGCGACAGCTGATCCCCTTCGACTGATGCCAGCGCGATTTGGTTCGAACGTCAACTTTGAAGACGCTTTTCGACCTGATTCCTGCCCGCAGCTCAAATCTGCTCCTGAAGTTTTGCCTCACCATCGTCATAATATGTGTCCGTGTTTAGATTTGTAACCTAGAATCTGACTGAGTCGTGGTTATTTTCATCGCTTCCATTTGTTTGTTCTTCTCTGCTGTGCTGCTCAGTTATTCCTCTTTCTGCTGCTTTGCCTCAGAATCAAATCCACAGGCTGTGTAGACATTTTTCTTTTTTTTTTTTGTGTAAGTGTGTAACCAGCCGTTGGTACTATGGCAGCTGAGGAGAGCCAGTCAGTCTGTGTCCCCCCCCCTCCCCCCGACCCTTCAGGGCAGTCGACTGGTTTGATGGATGAGGATTGAAAGGCAAATCAATGGAGATCACAGTTTAAATCAAGAGTGATTTTAATTGGCTTACTGTTATTGACGTGTGCTTCCTACATCTCTGGACTCGCTCCAGGGCGACACGAGGGCCCGCTGCGTCCTCAGCTGTTTATTGTACAGAGGGACGATTACGAGAGGTGACAATAGCGATGCAGATTCACTGTTTGGTGTGTGTGTGTGTGTGTGTGTGTGTGTCAGCATCGGTCTGCGCTACAGCTGCAGAGTTACTGCACAGATATGACTTTGATGAGAAGGACAACATCTGGAGATATGGAGATATATATATATCAGAAAAGGGCAATTTACACACGTGACAAACCCAGTAAGGGACAGAGAAAGCACACAGAGCAGTGGTGTTTCACCAGGATTTCAGTGGTCTGAAATAAGGAGGAAGGATATCTGTCGGAGTTTGAAGACTATATGTCAGAGATATTTGGAACGTGAACTAAATGAGGACAGATGGAGGAGAATAACTCAAGGAAACATATTAGGGAGGCTAGAGGGACGTTTAGTCAAAATAAGTTACTTTACCCACTCTGGACTCCGGAGGATGAGTCTCTTACCTGTTGGGAATGTGGAACAAAGGCAGGGACTTTCCTACATGTGCTATGGGAATGTAGTTTCGATACAACCATTTTTTGAAGGTAATAGAACACCTGGGGAAGTCTCTGGAGATAAGAGTCCCGTCTGGCACCCTGAAATACTCTTGGGTTATGGAAAAGTACATCCCCACCAGACTATAGAAAATGGATTGAAAATATGAAAGAAATGGCGTCACGAAGAGAGGGGAACACAGGACAGTTTCTTTACTACGGGCTGGTGGAAACAACAGGACATGAGTTGAGATGGTACATCTGTGACTTTATATTCACCATCTATGTTAGGTTCTTATTTGACAATGTGGATTCCTCTGTTTCGGCATGTTTCGGCACAACTTAAAAGACTGAAAAAAAAATGTCAGATTTTCAAAAATGTACAATTTTGACAGTGTGTGTCATGTTGAAGTGGCTGCCTGTCTAAATAAATTAAACTCCAGAAAAATGCTGTTCCTATTGGAAGTAAGTGAAATACGAAACCAGGAAGAAGCTGAAAGCAGGTATATTACTCTGATGTGGTTTTATGCAAATGCAGGGGATGGTTTTACAGTCAAGGTCTCTCACGAATCCTAATGAGTCCTCTTTTGCATAAATAAGAGGGAGCTTCAAGACTCTATAAAAACTAAACTCAACAGTCAGAGAAGATAAAGAGTTACATTTGAATTAACTGACGTTGCCAGACATGATTTCACACTTATTGGGTAGTTTCACATTTACCTATGGAATGATTTTATGGTTTCCAGGATAAATACTGGTTATAGCGTTTTATTTTCATACAAAGTTTCATGAGGGTTTTTTTTCAGTGTGGAACTGAAACATCAATGATAGATCCATTTTTAATGTTTCATTTGCTCACGTTCACGTGACAAATCCTTTATTACTGAAACATAAGACTCGCAGAGTTATTGGATCGACAGCGATCAGAAGAAATGACAGAACCCCAGCAGTCTTGGCAGAGAAGTGGATCCAATCCTTGAGAAAGGCAGTCAGGGTTCCCTCAACTCTGACATGTTCAGTAAAATGTGCCAGCACATTGATGATGAAATGATACGAGAGACACCGCTAAGTTTTCACACACGCACAGTCAGCAGCAGTGACTGACTGTGAGATTAACATGGAGGAGCCCCTCCTGATTGCATTAGAGCTGCCTGAACAGGCCGTTTTAATAATGCATACTCACTCATGCATATTCCCAGTGCCGTGTCAAGTACAGTGGAATTAAACAAGTTTATCATCTAAAAAATGACATGTTTCATATCAGCTGTTCCGCCTGAGCTGCCAGTGAATGGGGATTCTGCCTTTTGCTTATCATGAAGAAATGAGATCATATGTGCAGTCGCTGGGAATTTCAAATTTTCTTCAATATCTAAAGAACTTAAAACTGATAAGGGACAGTTTTGATCCTTTTTACTGGTGGATGACTGGCCCCCTGAGGCTAAAACCTATGAATAAGTGTTCTGACCCTTCTTATTAAACACATAGAAAATGTTAATATCCCTCACTTCTTCTGAGGGACAAGACTTTATCAGCCTAATTAGGTTATTTTGCTGACACCATGTAAATATATGCATAAAGGTCTTATAAACTGGTGCTGCAAAATCCCCAATGCCGCTAATTTAGCTCACAGCTAATCGGTTATGGTGGGAGGGTCCCATCTACTTTCACCTAACATTCCTCTAAAACTGACAAACTAAAGAGGAATGACTAATATATTGGAAGAAACCGTGTGGCTTTATTGGCCATCAGCAACCAAAACCTGCTGATATCTCCAAAGCGTGACAGTAACTTTCCATTTCAAACTTTGGATACTTCAGAAATTTGGAAAAGGTGTTTTTGTTTTGTCTTTTTTTGAATATTTACATTCTCAATCTTACTTGTTTCACACAGACACGCTGCCCCCGTCCTCACTCACTGAGTCCATATCCGAGTTGTAATTATTTAGTGATCCCTATGAAGACAATCACAGCGTAAATGTCCCCACTGTGGGACAATAAAGGCTTATCTTTTCTTACTAGTATTAATATTCATAATACTGCTTCTATCTATCGCTCTCATTTTGTTTGAACAGTTTTGTCAGGACAGTAGTCAGTAGTTGTCGATACATGTAACTTATTACAAAATTGTGTTGAGTGCGTTTATTCCTTTTTTTGGGAAAATGTTAAATGTTACACCTTTTGAGCAAGTATGGGGGCGTGTCTTTGGAGTCTGGTCTTTTCCATCAACTTTTTCTAATGCAATAATGAAATGTGCAGGAAATGTGTCTCCTGACTGGTCCTGTTTACATCTCAGATGTTCAGTTTCAGTTTACAGTGTGAAGCGGTGATTCCCCTTTGTATGTGTCAGGAAAGCTGGTCGGAGGTTTTGTCGCACATGATCGATGTGAAACCTGCTGAATCACCTGCAGGGAGCAGAGAGGCTTCAAGATTCCTTATTTCATCTCTAATACCTCCCGATCTGATCTATCCAGGCTTGTGCCGCTGTAATCCCCGGGCTCGATATCCCTTCCGTGCAGTATGTTAATATCTCCCACCACACGGATCATTCGTCAGACCGACTTGGCAGATGGGCTCCAACCATTTCAGAAAAGACAGATGTAACAACACCCGTTTTAAAAGCTCAGTGTGCATTTCAACAGTCGCCGTCAGTAGAACAATACATGTAAAACGCGTTGGGTTCTACCCTACATATTTCGTCCGGGAGTGTAAAAAAATGATGCATAGCGGGGGGATGAAGATTACATTGTCACTACCCAGATAACATGAAGGAGGCGTTTGCATGTTTGAATTGCCAGAATCCTTTGGTGTTTTTATTTGCAGCCAGATAATGATCTGTTGTTCAGTTCCACAGTGTCCTACTTAACCTACTTATCCTGCTTTGAGTAAGTTGGAGGAAAAAAACAATCATTTGATGTGTATGTGTATGTGTGTGTGTGTGTGTGTGTGTGGGGGGGGTGCTTCAAAACAAACTAATCCTGCTCTGTGGTTGATTCGCATCCTTGTTATTTAGTAGCTTAAGGTACGTTTGTGGTGTATTTCACTGCACTTCTACAGTTCTGTGTCTGTAAACGGGGGTGTGTTGGTTTAAGGTCAAATCCAACTGACTTTCAGATCCGTGTTTTACAGACATAAATTTCAAAGCAGACAACGGCTGTTTCTGTGCATTTGAATTCAGGATTTAGTATCTCAGCGCTGAACAACCTGTGTTGTATTTCGTATGCGGCACATGATTTATTCCTGTGCCTTCTGTTGTGCCATCTGAGCCTCAGAAGACAGCGCGCCGTCTCTAAAGTTAAAGTGATATGAAAGCTGCTTTGGTGTCTGATTTCTAATCATCAACTGTTTCACAATAATGAGACAAATTCATTTGTGGGCCGTCTCCTACCTGCAGCTGTCAGAGCCATGACGTTTTATCATCTTAATGCGATTCTGTCATTTACACTTGAGAACAAACACTGAGCTCCAGGTGTCTTTTTTTTTCTATTCACACAGTCTACATCAATCTGCATTATGCCAGTGGCTTTGTACAATATATCATAAGTACATAAATGGAATAAGACATTTCCACAAAACCAGTTGTTGTTTCATGGCGGCCATTAAAGTGAGAGAGTATAGGAGGTGCCAAACAAAGATGGCCTCCAACACCGATTGGAAAGTTCACAGTGATCGCGCTGGACATCAAAGCTGATTGCCTCGTGCTTTTCTGCCCCGAATACCAATCTGATTGATGATGAGGTTTTGTTTGTCCTTCAGAAGTTCAGGCAATATTGTCGACGCTGCTTAAAGGAATACATAGATCAAGGAATGTATTTGAATGTATTTTCATTTGAAGAAAGCGCACATGTGCGTCGGCACTCCATTGTCGAAGTTGTGGGAAGATCAAAACGAAAGCTGCGTCGAGCGTTCCAGTTGGACGGCGAGCGACTGGAGGAAAACAGCTTTCATGTGCTGAGCCTGACAGGCTTTTTATAGTGGTGGAGTCTGAGATTTGGCTCAGAAAAGCTCAAGATAAGATGGAAAGGAAGAACTGTGGCCGTCTCACATGTGTGGATGCGTTATCTCTGTTCAGATCTGTGTGGATATGGGGTTTCAAACAAAAATCATATGAACTTTGTCTAAGATATCACAATCTCAGGTACAGAGTAACTGTTAATTAAAAGTAAAAAAAAAAAACAACAGCCAAATTGTCAATATGAGTAATTGTACTGTTTAAATGTGACATAACATGAAGTTCATTGACGTATCTTCTGTCATTTTATAGGGAATTCATCATCCTCCATCCAGTTGTGACTGATGTCAGTCGTGTCTGCTAAAATCTTCCAGTGAACGTACTGAACCTTAGCGGATTATAGAAGTAGTATGAATTGATTGAATAAAAATGCCAACAGGAAGCCAGGTCTGAAGTTGGCTGCAGCCGGCTTTCACCAATCACGTCTAAAAGCAATTACTGCAACAGTTTTTGAGTAATTTAGCTTGTCGGTACGTCACGGATTTAGATTTTCTTCCCCATTTTCTCAACTCCTTTAGCCCGAACACAGAATATAAAACAATGGAAATCCAATCCTCAGTCAATGTAACTTCTTCAACTTGACGTTCCCTTGCAGCAGACTCCACAGGAACGCTGTTCTGCTGTCCAGCGTCTGCTTATGGCCCATTTATCTTTCCTGCAGAGGAGGTGAAAGAAATCTTTCAAATTTAGAATTTGTATCTCAATCACACTGAAATCTCTATTAGTGACAGCGGCGGGGCTGGGAGAGCAGCTGTCTGCTTCTCTGACTGGAGGACACCCACGTGCTGCTGTCATGTTCTCCAATAATTAGGATTAATGGCAGCCGTGACACTGCTCTGCTCCTTAGCCCCATACAGCCACTCATAAGATCCCACTTAATTTCCAGCCGTGTCTCTCCACTCCTCTCGAAAAAAAGGGGGGGGGGGAGAAAAAGCCAGTCCATTTCACATTTCATTTCTGATCCAGTTTAGTCACTTTTTAACCAAGTTAGTGTAGATTCTGCATATTTCTGGAGATGTGCTAATTATCACTGGCAGTTGTTTTTCATAGTCATGTGGAAATCAGTGATATCTGGTGAGAAAAAAACAATCTTAGGGGCGTGAGGGTTGGTTGACTGATGTGATGATTTGTTAGCTCCCCAGGGGTTCATTTCAGTTTAAAGACAACAATGCTTGAGTACGTGGGAAAAGTACTTTAAAAAGTTAAATCTCTCTCTATATATTTGAGGTCCATCTCTCTTGACAGGAAGGCATATCAG
>CAAKHB010007739.1:35635-73591 GCA_901007665.1 Aeoliscus strigatus
GCACAATTCAATTTTTCTTGGTTGGATTTTTCTTCTTTCTCTCTCTCATTCGCTCTCTCGGGGGGAAATTTCATTAACTCTTTACAGCATCAAGTGCTCAGCATCTGTTCTTCCATATTTTGAAAAACAAGAGTAAAGTAGAAAAACAACCTGTGTTTGTTGTGTCTCTTAAATCATTTGGATTTTAGACGACCCACACAGAGCCGTGGGCGTCGTCACGCTGGTGAGCTGTTGAACAGGTTCGACGTGAAAAAAAAGTACAGTGTACAATCATGATTCACACTCGCATCATTTCCAAGGTTGATCTGATCACACTTTCTCTCTCTTTTTTTTCCTGGCGAGCTGATAGCTCAGGCTACAGGGCAGCAACTCTCCAGCTCCCTGCTCAACCTGTAAACTCCTGATGTAAACTAGGTCGGAGCAAAGAGAGAGGGAGTGAGAGGTGCTGCTGGGAGCTTTGAATTATTCAGCCCAGTCCGCTGAACTCCGATAACACGAGCAAACAAACGTGGAGCTCTGCGCGAGTCAGCCACACGACCAAAATCAGCTCTTACTGGCGTAAAAGTTTGCTTCATATCACATAAACAGACGTTGTAGGTGCTATTTTTGTACCAAGTCACCAGGGACATAAGATGAAGTGCATCTGGAGGGCACGGACTTAGAAAAAGTCATACAAACACATGCGTGTCACATTAAAAGCTTTTCTTCCACATTTCCAGCATCATAAAGCGAACATGTCATGAAATCTCAGCTCGTCCTGAATGGCCTCCACCCAGCCCCCATCGTACGCCTTTGATCAGCATAATCTGCCATATGTCAGTGTGTTGACATGCATGTGTGCATTCTTAATATACGCAGAGGTTGTTCACTTTTACGTCCTTCGAATGATGGGGGAAGTGCATACATCCTCACAAAAAAATGTTGAGGAGATCCTTCTTCTCTCTCTCTCCACGGAATTGCATGTGCCGACGTGCTCATAAATCTTATAAAGACTGAGGTAACGTTTTTTTTTTTTTTTTTCTGACTTGCTTATCAGGCGTAATTTATCAAGAATAGGAGGGACAGTTCTGCGCAGCCTTCTGCTTAAGTAGCTTGTTCCCACCTTTAGGGTTTATTGTGGCATCACCACATCAAGCTGTTGTTGTCACACATACGAGTGTTTTACTGTTTTCCTTTTGTGCACCATCTGCAGTGTCCGCCTCCGAGGATCAGTACGTACATTCCAGTCACATTTAAGTTCATTTGACATCACTGTTTTCTTTTAGATATCTGCGTATATGTTGACAGTGATCATTTACATTTTCCCACATGCCCCGCTCGTATGTTGAAGAATTAGTCAGCAGAAATTATATACAATGGAGAATGCCTATACTTTGTTGTCAATGTACATGGTACAAAGAAATTGGGAGACCCAGTGAGGTTGGCAGACAACAAAGAAAAGAAAAACAAAAACGCAAAAAAAGCACAAAATAATAATAATAATTATTATTATTATACTATACATACTTATTATAATATTAATTATTATTATTATTGATAATACTTAGAATAAATAATAACAGGTGTATAAAGGGTTTATGGATACTGCAAAGGACTATGAGGGCTTACAGTTGCTTTTAACTGCATGTTAATTAGGGGAAACATTTAGTCAATATTGCTTCTCTAATCATGCTTGAGTAGTTTCCCTCCCTGGAGTCTGATCTGTAAGCACAAGCTGCAGCAGAGAGAACTGAGCGGAATGGCGCTCAGTAAACAAAGAATTACCTCCGCGCATCCTGATGTGGCTGCCTGATAGTAGAAGTTCATGAGAGAAGTTAACAGCGAGATTACTTCTCTTTTTTTAGACAAGTTATCGCGTGGCAAGAGGACTGTGTCGCCTCTGCACAGGTCTGAGTCATTTACACGTATTTTCAGTCTTTATAAGTTGGACCATGCACCATCTTCTCATATCACTCCCAGCTAGAAAAAAGGAGCATATTTTCCAAAATGTCACACCATTTTTAAAATGCATTTTCCGTAACGCCTGCAAAAGTAAAAGTTCAAATGTAACTACATATTGATTTCCATTCCCTGGACTCGTTGGTCGTTGGTTTGTGAAACTTAAAACGTAAGATGTGATTTCATATCTCCTATGCTGCATCCTCGTGGATGGATGTAGCATAGGAGATACATTCTACCTCCATCACAGGAGAGGGAGAATCATTTTTATCACTTGACTTTTTTTAAAACTTTAGTTACTTTCATGAAACGGAGAGGAGGCATCAGGATCGGCAGCTACTTTTCGAGATGAAGCAGAAGGTTGAGCTCGTGTAACGGTGACCTTCTGTAACGACGCTTCAAAGGAGCATGAAGCTTGAAGGAGCTGGGGCTCAGGGTGTTAGCATGCTAGTTAGCACAGAGGATTCATGTTTTAACACACACACACACACATTGTGATTCTCAAACGAATGAAAAGAGGGCATGTTTCAGCTTTACCTTCTCTGACATCACTGGCACCAGGATGTGACTGAGGCAAAGCTTCACGGCAGCAGGTTCAGATGTTTCTGGAAAAACATCACTGAACACAGGAGATCCAAACCAATCTATAATACACTGTACTGATATACAGGATATACTACCAGGTTACATGTTGATGAAACTGCATGTTTGTGGAAAATAAATACCAGAACACATCAAAATAAACAGAAGGAGAAGATAATGAAAAAGAACTGTCTGACTGCTCCGATGCTGATAAACAAACCAGGTATAATGGGAGGATTGATTACTGCAAGTTTCTCTCCAAATGAAGCCTCTTACCTAGTAAGTAATTAGGAAGTGAGCGGATGCTGGTATCGAGCGGTCTGAGGGGCCGACAGAGGCACTAATTGTTTTCTGTTGATTACATGGGCTTCTGGAAAAAAAAAAAAAACAACGGGTCACAGCGATAGCGACCACAGACGGGGGGCAAGGAGACCTTCCAGTGTAATTAACACCAGAGAAGTGGAAAGTTCTAGTCAGACGAGACGAAAGTTGGCTGGTGCCAACCTGTCCAGTCTGACACGTAACTTCTAGAACGAGGTTAAAACGCAGCGCACATCAGTGAAGTCATAAATATCATGTAGGGTGAACCCGGATGCTGAAACTCATGTTGACAGAGTTGATTTTTGGTTTGATTTGGGAATGAATTTGCTTAATAAATGTGGGATATTGGCTGATCCACTGTTTAGATTCTCTCCTTAATGATCAAATGAGCAGGGGAGGATGCTTTTCCTGGATGAGAACCCATCGTTATCTTCTTGAACAGGAACCATGAGGATGTTTTCTCACCCTGAATGCTGGCTCCATCTGCTGGTTTTACACATCACACCGCTCTCACAATGTTCACCGGGCAACATGAAGGTAACACGGGGCCACACGGGACATATAACAACAACAAGAGCCTTCATTCTCATGTGCTAATCACTCAGATGCTCACTCAGTGCTCAAAGATCTTATACGACCGTTGAACTCCTCTAGGCTTCATTGGCCGTTGCCCTGACAACCTTATGTCACTGTGTCACAGCTTTTCTCATCTGGTCAGCTGATTACGTCAGTCTCAGGCTTTGTCCACAGAGTTCCTTTGTGGGGAATTTTTTGAGGTAAAACTAAATATGGCAACAAAGCTTTTGCACAGTATGCTGGAGAATATAAAACCTATAAAACCCTGTTTCTACTCTCTAATGTCTACATTTAACTGTCCTGCATGAATGTGTACCGTTCCAGTGCCTCCTACGATGTCCTGTTTGTTCCTGGAATGTTTTCCTGAATGTCATTCTGTTTGCTGATAACAGTTTTATATATTATTGAACACTGACTGACACTAATAACCGGTGCATCTCAAGCAAACATGATATTGGGCAATAATACCAGGAAAAGTATCAATAATCATTGTCTTGGTCGCAGGGTTAAATGAAACCAGATTATTGTCTGAATCTTTCCACAGAATCTTTCTGCTTGTGTATAATATAAGTGTGTGTGTGTGTGTGTGTGTGTGTGTGTGTGTGTGTGTGTGTGTACAGGATTCCGTGTAGGGCTGTCAAACACACTACAGTTGTGTGCATGTGTTTTATGTTCTGTGCTCTGTCCTGATCCTGACGCGCTCATCACGTTCATCTACCTGGCGAGGAAACGAGGCCCAGACAGTTGAACGCCGATCAGCAGGCAGCTGCCTTGTTAAACACTCCCCAGAGATTTGTTTCGCCAGACACATGGCAGGAATTAGTCAAACCCAACAACAGCTTTATTTGCGGTAAAAAAAAAAGAAAAAAAAGAAAATGGAGCTGCTGTGTGTGAAAAGGAAACACAGTTCTGAGCAGTGGGCGGTAACATTTCATCACAAACAAGACACAGGACCATCTCACAAACAAGTCAACTGGTGGAATTTGGGAGTCAGCAGAATGCAGAATCCACAGTAAGGCAGAATGGAAGCAGGAACATTCTGGAAGCCGTACAGTCAGAAACAAACCACAGCTATGTGGCGAGCGGGGCTGTGGCCTCCATCTTGTGGCGGATCCTCCCCCTCATCTGGAAGCTTTGGAGCTTTTCTCCAGATGTTCAGCGGGTCTTGTTAATGATACCGATGCCGACAGAGAACAGAAAACGAGTCTCGAAAACAACGCAACAGTCGCGTGTTGTTGCACAAGTGAGGGGGTGTTTCAGGTTTGTTGTGCTGCTGTAGAGGAAACTCCTCCTGTTGTTTTCATCCAGTCAGCTGAAGGAACTTTAACAAGAGTTTGAGCATGTAATAGCGTGCTCTCCGAACGTCCCTGGTGAGACATCTGCAGCCTTTTCTTCTCACGTCCACACTTAGTTACTTAAACAGCAGGTGTCTTTGACTGCAGCGAGAGCCGGTTGCACAGCTGTCTGACACACACACACACACACACACGTGAAATGAAAGGGGGCCCCTAATGAGTGATAGCAAACAACATCTTTCCTCGGGTGGATTCTGGGTTCTTGTCGGACAGCTCTGGCGGGGAGATTCCCCCCCGCTGCGTCCTTTGTGTGTGCAAGTGGTCCAAACAAAAGCGTAATGAGGAATCTCTGGGAAGCCCGAGCTGTCGGAAAGGAATGCCCCGTCTCAGTGCTTGAGTCCAATCTGTCAGCGGAGGGGCCGATGAGTCGGGGGCCTCCAGGACCAGGGGGCCCGACTCAAACCCCCTCTTTCTTGACCGCAATCAAAGCTATTAGCTGAGCACAGACGGGCAACGGGCTCGTCATTCTTGCTGCTGTGATACGGATGCTTCAAACTGTTTGACCCCTCACAGAACTTTATTATAGCGTGTAAATCTCCTAAATACATTTCAAAATGAATGGGTGGAAGAGCTTCCTGTGCTGTTTGGATGGGAAAGTAAGAATCTAATTTTGGTATAATTCCTTTTTAATGACTGACAAGTGCTTGGTTATTAGAGCTGTTCGAGATACAAGAGTCTGAAATAATGAATAAATCATATTCATGACTTATGTCTAATTAATCAAACTAATATTAATTGCAAATAAAATCAAAATGTATATATATTGAACCTTTCATACATTGGTAATGTGACACAAAGTGTTTCTTAAACTGAACTAAAATGCAACATACAAAAATAATGAAAACACACACACATACACCATTATAGCATAGATATATTTTAAATTATTAACTGATCATTTGAAGTTAATACAGTTTTGTCGAATTCATTCAAACTTTTAATTGCATATACACACACACACACACACACACACACAGTATATATGTATGTATATATATACGTGTGTGTATATACAGTATACATATATACATACACTGTATATGTGTGTAAGAAACAAGAACACACATCCAAAAGAAGTGTGAATAATTCAAACTCGACTCGTAGATAAAGGAGGAGTGTTTCTCCATACAAGGAGGCGGGGTTTGGTCCCCTGAGCCGAACTGGTGTTACGTAACACACGCAAACTGCTTCTCATCCAAACTTTACGCACAGTTCAGGGAAATGGTTTTAGTCCACTGGCGTCGTCAGAGCCACTTACTGCCATTGTTCTTTTTTAAACATATGTAGATTTCTATTTTTGACACATTTTCAAGTTCATCCGTTCGCGTCCGGATGAGTTGGAAATGGGCTTGGACGCGTAGTTCTTGACAACAACCAAACCAACAAACATGGGCACCGGGACGAGCCGGGGGAAGAGGGTTGCACCTGTCGGTGACGTCCGTGGGAGTAGAGTCGCGTCCTCCCAGCGGGACAGTCGCTCTTTGCTGCCCGTCAAACTGCGCTCGGTTCTGCGTAACGCGCGCAGCTGTGCGCCACCGGACGGACACAGCGAGGGAGGCGGCTCGGAGCTGTCCGGGGAGGAGGAGGACATCGACGGGGAGCTGGACACGGTCCTAGCCGGGTACGAGGAGCAGGAGGAGCCGGCCCCGGTGAAGAAGACTCAAGCTAAGAAGACGTTCACCAGATCCAGGACGTACGGGCTGTGTCACTTCAGCGGAGCGGACACCGACACGGACACTGACTCCAGATCAGCGCCGGAAACGGAGGAGCCACGTGGCTCCCGAGCTGCGATCACACATGTAAACAAGGAGGATTCGACCCGATCCGCTGTGCACAGTGTGAGCACCTTCACTTTAGATCACTGGTCACACACACACACACACACACACACACACACACACTAATTGTACACACACTAACTGGAACCCATTATCTGTGTAGACACTCTACAATATATAATATTCTCTGTAGAGAATACTCTATATTATATATGTTATATACAGCTATGTTCCTGTGCAGTATTTTTCACTTCCTTCTTGCCTGTAAATGCATCTGTCATTTGAATTATTAATCTACATGTTTTAGTTTTTTGTGTGTCAGTCCACCTCACAGGGATTCTTAACAAGAGGAGCTTTGTTGGAAGTTGTTCCAGCATCAGAACAACAATGGTAAGTGGACAGCGCTGATGAATAAATGATCTCAGTGAGTAAAAGACGAGCAGGTCCAGATCAAATTCACCTGAGAAGGAACCAAATACTCACCCACCCTTCAGATCAGATCATCTGCTGCAGGCCAAAGAACCAACACGTGTGTGTTGTTGTCGTTGCTTTGGTTGGGGTGTGTGTGAGGCACAGTAGATTTCTAGGCCTTCTGATCCCTTTGTTATTGGAGCCAGTGGAAGCTACCGTCACGTTTGCTACCTTTTGCTGAGAAGTGTTTCTCCTCTCATCTCACAGCGCCTTTGGCAGCTGCCACAGCTCCTCTCTCACCATGCCAGTCATCCTTTACGATGGATCAGAAGAGGAGCTGATGGACACGATTGAGAGAGAGTTCAGTTGAGCCTCCGGCTGTGAATGATGCAGCAGAACAACTGTCCTGACAGCTGCCTTCACGGGACGATCGCTGGGGGAGAAGAAGGGGGAGCAGGGGTTTTTTTTTTTGCACCGCTGCATTTGCTGTTTTCCGCACACACACACTTTTGCAATTACCTGAGTTTTATTCAGCACTGAGGAGATGTACTTTCAGAGTTATGTCATTCACGTGAACAGATGCCAGGAGGCTCCTCACACAGAGGCCTGTGTTTCCAGCGGTGAGGTGTCACTGTCACCCCCCTCAATCCGTCTGCACCCCCCTCGGAGCACACGCCTTCTTATCAGCAACCGAGGTTTTACTTCACGTCATTACAGAACCGAGTGTGGTTGTTGCAGCAGCATATCTCCTGGACCTTTTTCTAAACGGAGGTGTGGTGTGTTTTGGGCCTTTAGTTTTCCATTAAACCTGCACGGGCACAAGCTGCGACTGTTTATTTAAGGGTTCCTGCCTGACTGCGGTTCCTGCACTTCTCCACCCATGCGAAGAAGGAATGTGTGGCAAACAGAGACTTTCAATCCAGCTCCGTTTGAACCAGCTGCTGTTCAGCTAGTGACAAGATGCAACTGTGAAAGCCTGATGCCACCTGGTGGCGAAACTCAGTAACTGCATGCACATCGATTTCAGTCGATGAAATCACTTCACTTTCGACAGCTAGTGAATTTTAACAAGGATTTTAAATATATATACAAAGAAAAAATATTAAGAGAACGTGTGTTAATATCAGACAAAAACCTGTTTTGTCATTTAATGTCCATAATTGTAGGTTTCAGTAGGCAGACAGTACAAAATAAATTTTGCATTGGTACAATGATAAAATACAACATGAATAAAATATTTTGCAACATGAATAAAATATTTTCCAACAACATAATCAAAAATAATAAAAAAAAAACAGCCCAGAGCTTGTAAAAATGAACAGAGTGCAGCGCTCAGTGCTGCTGCTTTTTTGAAGGCCTGTAGAAAGACATCCTCCGGTGGACCGATGTCAGTATTGTGGGAGGAAGAAGAGGAAGTTGATTTCTCAAGACGTCACAGTTCCTCACATTCTTTGCAATGTAATCCTCACAAATCCTGTCAGAGGAAAAACGCCATTGTCATTCCTGTACTGGGAGGAGGAAGCTGTCTTCTACATAACAAAGAATGCTAAGAGCTAATTCTAAATTAATTCTTTATCATTTACACTGGTAGCTGACAAATACTGAAAGTCTTTACCTGAGCAGTGGATATGGCTGCATCTGGAAAACAAGTGCATCATTGCAGTGACCCTGAAGAGAAAAACAAAAACAAACAAACAAAAAAACCTTTTTAACCAGTCTACTATTCACTAGAAACACATTTCTCTGACATACATAATATGTATGAAAGCACCTGAATATGGCTGCTGGTTCAAAGTGTCTGGACAGACATGACAAACACATCTGTGTGGTCATGTGATTCTACCCAAAGTTCATGTTTAACAATGTGTGTACTTTCAATCTCACTGCAGTTGTAGTTCTGCTGGTTTCTTTGCTGGAATTTACTTCTCTCCAAAAAAAAAACAAAAAAAACCCCAACAACTCACCGTATCAACCAGGAGGATGTAGTCACAACTTCCACCAAACACAATGACATCCGAGTCTTTACCTGGACACGCCGTGTGCCACAACCTGACGCAGAGGAAAAGACTTACTGCACAGCCATTAAGAGTCTGAATCCCTTTGGTGCGACTGAAGTGCTACCTTGGCTTGTTTTTAAAGGGATGCTCCACTTCTCTCCACGTCTTTGTGTCAACATCCAGCAACCAGCCATCACCTGATGGTGCAGGGAGACAACTGGGCAAACAGGAAGCACAGCAACATGTGACATCAAGGAAGGACCAGTGGGGACGTTTACTTACTCATGGGTTTGCAGTCGACACTGAGACCTCCAAATAGGAATAAGGCGTTATCTGATGCTGTTGTGAGCGTGTGCCACGATCTGCCCACTGGAGCGCGCGACACTGGCGTTCTGGGAATAGTGTTTGCACAATATCATGAAAGTCGCACGGGGAGGAAAAGAATATAATTCAAAAATGGCATGGAACAAACTACATACATTTCTGACCACGTCCACGATTCCAGGTCGAGACAGTGAATGTCACTTGTCCTGGTTTCCTAACAGATAAATACATGACCAGGTGTTTCTCCTCTTCTCCACGTTCTTGACGCTATGACATGACGCTGAGTTCTCACCATAACTCTGCCTCCACAAATGTATCCTCGGCGACCGAGTGTGGCGCTGGCGTGGGCTGCTCTCGGGGCCGGAGCACGGCCCTGAGTGCAAAGGTCATCAGGTGTCATCTTTGAGTCACAGAGGGGTAGCGTTGTATTCACTGACGCACGACCACTTACGTTAGTTTGAGGTTCGCTCCAGCTGGCTGGCGTGGGGTCAAACATGTGAACCTCATTGTTCCATCCCCAGAAAACATCTTCTACCTGAAGACGACACGATGATGTGTATGTTAGCAGGTCTTTAGGAAAAACAGAAGTCATCTGACGCGATCTGTTCAGTAAATATGTCGACAGCAACTATGTTGACGTACACATGCAATATCATGTTTACAAGGACCAATATTCTGCCTCAGTCATTAAGGACGTGTAGGACGTGCACACTGCCCGCAACCCCCCAGGCACCTCCTGATCATTTATTCTAAATCCCTTTGATCAACAGGCATCGCTTGATGGTGACTGAGACAGATAAAATTACCCATGATGCTTCATCTACAATGAAGCTTCTGTTCCTGCTGTCGACGTCCGTCAGCAGTTTGTGACCGTATCCTCCAAAGTAGATGATCCTGGAGGAAAGTATGTTTCATCATCAACCAGGAAGGAATGATCATATGAATATAATACATCTAGTGGACGAGACTACGATGAATGAATATCTCACCTTCCTTTATAAACCCAGCAGGACAGCTTGTCTCGAGGTGAGGGAGCAGAACCTGTCGCATGTCTGATTTTCCTCCATGTGTATTTACCGTCTATCAGGTTGACACAGTAGATCTGTTTGAAATCAAACACTGATCAATTTTTCATGTCAGCTTTTGCTTTCTTTAAGCTGTGGACTTTGTGTCCTTCCATCATATGGAGATATATATGTTCTGGAGGTTCAGTTTCCTGCTTAATCAGCTTAGTTTATAAATTCTTAAAAAAATCACTTAAGTGTAATGCAAGATAAGTCCCACCCACTCATTGCTAGGTCCCCTGCTGTCAGTCTGAAAACTTGTTCAGTGTTTGTGATTATTAAATCGTATTATAATTGATGCATCACTTCCATGGGGGGGCATTAGTTTGGCGCATCAGTCTCCTCAGGTCACAGCCTCACCTGATTGGTCTGTCCACCTTCATCACATCCTCCAAATATGTACATGTGTCCTTTAAGAGAGCAGCCACATGTCCCAGACATGGAGGCCGGGACGTCCCCTGTCATCTGGAACACTTCCCTTTGAAAAAAGAAAAAAGTAACACCCAGGGTTGAGTAGTCAAACTCAGACTGATTTGTCACTGGAAATCATGCATGACAGTTGTTTGCTTCGACCACACATAAAGATATAAAGCATTTCAATAATATTCTTACCATACACCTCGTTCTAAATCATAAACCCAGATTTCATCATTGGGTAGGAAAACTTCATCATCAGCAACTGACTGTAGAGAGTACAACATTACAATAAAAGCATAGTTTGGTGGAGACATCAACAACAACAACGAGGAAATACACTTTGTGTGTGTGTTCAAAGTGATTCAAGTGCATGAATAATATTAGTTTCAGTCAAAAGTAGTAAAGTAGAAAACACAGGCACTTGGTTTTATGTGAGGGGACAAAGTCACATGGGGGAAAGGAGAGGTTGTTTTGATTGCAAAACTTTAATGATATAGTTTTCTCAATTTATATCATCAGTCGTTACATTTTTATTTATTATTCATCAATGACACGTTATTACTGATGCATAAGCTGAGATTAACTTGAAAGGAAATGCCACCATTTTAGCGTTTAGGAGAATTATTCCCATTTAATTACTTATGGTTGACCTATGTTGTTTTCCTACCATGTAGCCACCCCACACATACAGCAGGTCTCCGTCCACCACAGCCGTGTGTCCGCTCCTCTCTCGGGCCACCAGCTCCAGGCGGCGGCTCGATGACTCCGACTCCATGACAGGCTGCTAAAAATAGCGACAAGACGCGTCTTTAGGTCTAAAATGACACAGGAAAGCCGTCAAAAGTGGTCACCTCCACGTCCAGCTGTATTCATACTGTTTTGGTAAAGAATGTGGCGCAAATGAAGAGTGAGCCGTTTGGAAAACATGACTTATTCCGGTTGAGTCTCGACAGTTGAGAGTCGACATTGAAAAATGTAAGTCGGAAAGTAACATAGCTTGGAGGGCTAACGTCAGTGTATGGTAAGTGCCAGGCAAACTGCGTCTGCATACGTCAGTTCACGCTGTTTAGTAAAATATACCACATTTAAACAACTCACGGTAACCACCGCGTTTCCAGTCAGACTTGTAGTTTTTTTCTCACGTCCATAAAACAAAAATATTTAGCAAGTCACGTAAGATCTCTCAGAAAACCCTCCTTCAAGGTCCACCAGCTGCATCAAAACAGCTACATAATAATACTGCATATCCGGTGGTCTGTTTTTCAAAATAAAGTTCCAGAACAGAAATGTAAAGCAAATAATTCACTGTAACAATCAAACTTTTGCTTGTTTTCATTACGGCAGTAATTGCCAGTTATTTTGAAGGAGGGCAGGTTCTGTATAATATATAATTTTCCATTTTCCATCATTAATGATTTATTAATCAAGCAACAGGATTGTTAGAAAGCCTTTATTACAAACTTTTCTGTATGTATTCTTTCATTCGTCTTCTGCTGCTTATTCCGGTTACGGGTCACGGGTGTGCTGGAGCCGATCCCAGCTGTCAACGGGCGAAAGCCGGGGTACACCCTGGACGAGTCGCCAGCTCATCACAGGGGCCATTTATTTATATATGTTTATATTAATTCGTGAGTTTGGATGGGTCATTATGCATTTTTTAAAAAGCCATTGAAATCATACATGATTGTAAAAAATCAGTCTGTCTGACGTCTTGCTGTGTTGCAATGAGTTTGAAGTACATATGTCTATAATGTGAAGTACCCATCGGCGGAAGTGACGACATGTATGCGGAAGTGAATATTTAGCGCCAAAGCTTGAGCTGGACGAAAACAGATATGGATGTTGCTCGCAAAATTAAGACAAAAGTGTCCGCTGGCTTCAAGATGCGGGGACTTATACTTCGACCGTATGTATCCACAATGGTTTTGTTTTGTATTTTGTCTTAAGCAGGTGTTGGATCGGTTGGATAGCAGCGTGTCAAAATAACATCTGTCATCTGAACAACAGAACGACTCTGAAACAGTTTTCAACAACTGCTTTACCGATCACAGCTACTGTCTCTTTTTAAGACAGAGCTAACGATGCAGTACTTTTATTATCCGCATACCCAACATTTGTCCTTGAATTTATTTTAACTAATATTATTTAATCAGCAGCACACCAGCTATTTCACATTCAAGGGAATAGCACACCATTACATGTAAACTAAATGAAAGTACCATTTGAATAAACAAGTTTAAACAGTTTAGTTATAAAGCTACAGCCTCATTTTCTCCAATAAATGTACTTGTTACACACACATTTCTGGAAGAAACGATACAAGTAGTATGATGCAGAGATTTTGGCTGGAATTACAACTTTCAGCTTTTATTTTGTTGACCTTAAAAGTTTTCAGATGGCTTTGTCCCAAAGACCCGAAGCTTTAGACTGACTTACATGAGAATTGGTAGTACTGACTTTGAATGTCAGACTTATGTAGGATTTGTGATGAGTTGATCTCACCACAGCGTGTGTAATCATGTTTTGTACCTGTTTACTCTCCAGCGATGCCAGCCGGTACCTTGTGGAGGTCCTGGAGTCTGTCAGCCCCTCTGAGCTGGAGGATGTTATTGAAAAGGTCATGGACGCGGTGGAGAGACAACCGTGTAAGTGGAGCAGAGTTGGCTTGTGTGTGTCACAAAGTGTTTTTTTATTTACTACATCATGTGTTATTTTCCATTTGCTTTCATATTCTGTGTTTTCCAACAGTGTCATCAAGTATGATTGAGCTGTCTGTGGTAGAAAGTGCCGTGCAGGACTGCACTCAGTCTTGTGATGAAGCCATGTAAGTAGGCCGGTTGCTTGGAGCTATTTCTTAATATAAATCAATGTGTTGTCAATAAATGCTGCAATTTCTTACATTGAAATGCTTATGTAAGCTGCTTATACAACATGGTTCCCTGCTGTCCAGGGATAATGTATTCAACATCATTGGAGCCTTCGATGTGCCCAGATACATTTACAGCACGGAACGTAAAAAGTTTGTGCCGTAAGTAAAGGGACTTAACGACTCAAAGGGCCTCTCCTTTGAGTCAAAATGAACTTACATATGTTCTACAGACGTTGAAACGTGGAGCTGATTTCAGTATTTTTTAAATTTGACTCTGTAGCATCAGCATGACCACCCACCCAACACCAAGCCTGTGCGGTTTGCCGAGAGACAAAGCTGAACTCTTCAGGGAGCGATACACCATCTTACAGCAGGTCAGCCAGCTCCAGGTCATGAGTGTTTTCACACGAAGGGACGGACTCATTCTCATATTGCTCTAATCATCCTTGGTTGGTAATGTGTTTATGGAGGTGACTGTGTATAATCTCATCATAATTCTGATCACATTTATTATTTATTGCTCATCTGTCCGTTCTGGGAGATACATTCCTCTTTTGTTTCTCTTCAGGAGGTTTCTTCCATTTTTTCCACTTTCTGATAGAATTGTGGAGTTTTTCCTCACTCTGGTGGAGAGATTAAGACCGTAAAGACCACCGTGTGATGTTGGGTGATATAATAACATGGAACTGAATGCATACAGAGGTGGTATTTGTTCTTTGTTTCCTCATAGCGAACACATCGACATGAGCTCTTCACCCCACCTGCTATTGGAGCTGCTGTTGAGGAGGGTCAGAACAAATTTCAGGTACCAACTGTGCCATTATGATGTATGTAAACTGTAACTACTGCAATCACCAACAACTTTAGTATCTGTGTTGTCAGTGTGTGACTGGTTCTTTTTTGGTTTTAGCTGAAGACGATTGAAGCTCTGCTTGGTAACACAGCGAAACAGGGAGAGGTGATTGTCCTTGGGATGATCACACAACTCAAAGAGGTTTGACTCTTTAACTTCACATGGAGATTGACAAAAGACTCATCTATTTTCTGTAACTATTTTGAACTTTCATTTTTAGGGTAAATTCTACTTGGAGGACCCGAGTGGCACTGTACAGCTGGACCTATCGAAGGCAATATCCTTTTACCTGGGAGTTTGTTGACATTACACAGTATTTTTGGTGTTTTAACTGTTGCTATTTGCCTTAATTCTCTTCTCACCAGTTTCATAATGGTCTATACACAGAGTCCTGCTTTGTACTGGCAGAAGGTGAGTTTGAGTTCAAATACGTACACATTTATCAGCACAGAACTCTGTGTTCTTGAGGAAGGCTTGTTTCTTCTGTCCTGTAGGTTGGTACGAGGACTCAGTGTTCCATGTCAACGGTTTCGGCTTCCCACCAACAGAGCCGTCATCGGCCACGAGGTCAGATAAACTGACATAGTACCTGAACTGAATACATCCTGTTATTACCGTTTCTTACAGCTGAAGCCTCCTTTGACTTAAATCAACAGTAAATTTGATTCAGTATAATATGTATCTGTTTCTGAAGGCCACACATACTTGAACATGAGTCTCTTATCTGCATTGGTGGAGTTAACAGCCTGGGTTAATGTAGCAGCTTGTGTTTGATTCTTCATGTTGAATCCTTCAGTTATTGTTTGAGCGCCTTCCTCTGTGTCTTCCTCCGGGATTACCAGGGCGTACTACGGCAACGTGAACTTCTTCGGCGGTCCATCCACGACGTCTGTGAAAGCGTCGGCGAAGCTGAAGCAGCTGGAGGAGGAGAATGAGGACGCCATGTTTGTCATCGTGTCTGACGTTTGGCTCGACAGTGTGGAAGTGATGGAAAAGATCAACCTCATGTTCGCAGGTCTGCGATGGTTGTTTGTCCATTGACTTCAGAACCACCAAAGTACCACATGCACCAGATTAAATTGCTTGTTTTTCTCGCAGGCTATGCTGAAATGCCTCCCATGTGTTTCATCTTTTGTGGAAACTTCTCCTCCGTCCCATATGGAAAGAAACAGATCAAATCACTCAAAGGTGAGATCCTCTGTAGATATTGTACTGTATTTCATGAGATCTGAGTGTGTGTCTTACAATCTTATCCATGGTCTTTTTAGAGTCGTTGAAGGCTCTAGCTGATGCCATATGTGCACATCCCAACATTCACAGCAGGTAGGAGGCTTTATATTTGGCTGTCCAATAAGACGGAACACTCTGTTTGACCTCAGTTTCTTTCTCCCGCAGTTGTCGATTTGTGTTTGTTCCTGGTCCTGAAGACCCTGGCCCAGGCACCATCCTACCAAGGTAGAAATTCAGGTGGGTCTCAGCATCCCTGTTTCCATGGAGTCTATATCTCGATGCAAATGTTTCCCTCAGGCCTCCGTTGGCAGATTACATCACAGAGGAGTTCAGACAGAGGGTGCCATTTTCTGTGTTCACCACCAACCCGTGCAGGTAAGACTGACTTTACTTTCAGTGAGTCTGCGTAATGTGCAGCACGTGAGTTCATAACAGACAATCGTTCTCAGGCAAATTTTGTGTTTGTCAGAATCCAGTACTGCAGCCAGGAGATCATCGTCATCAGGGAGGACCTGGTCAATAAGATGTGCAGGAACTGTGTCAGATTACCCAACAGCAACCTTGACATTCCAAACCATGTAAGTTTCAACCTCAGTTGTATGTTGTCTGTTCAAATGATTAAAGAAAGTCTTCAAACACTGGAGTGTAATTTCTGTCCAAAAATGACCATTTTCTTCCTTTCAGTTTGTTCGGACCATCTTAGCTCAGGGTCACCTGAGCCCACTGCCTCTGTATGTCAGTCCTGTGTTCTGGGCGTATGACTACTCCCTGCGAGTGTACCCAGTCCCCGATGTGATCGTCTTTGCAGACAAATATGACCCTTTCAGCATTACAAATTCAGGCTGCCTCTGTGTCAATCCGGTATGAAACTGAAAGACAATAGTTCTTTACTGCTTGACCAAGTGGTCATTTTCACTTTTAGGTTTTAATATTGCCATGTATTAATTGTTTCAGGGATCATTCCCCAGAAGCGGCTTCACATTTAAGGTGTACTACCCATCCAGCAGAACTGTTGAGGACAGGTGGGGTGTTTTTCTCTTTTCTCCACAGGTCATTCACTAAGGACAGCTAATCAGCCATTAATACTTATCTGTTATGTTCTTACATCTTCACAGCAAACTTCAAGTACTCTAAAGCACAAGAGTGGAATAACAAGTGTTTTTTTATTTGTGTATTTTCTTGTCCTAAAACTGTATGTTTAAAATTGACTTGATTGTAGTTTTCTTCTATGTTTTGTACTTTGTTTATACCTTTAGGAATGTCATGAATAATAAAGGTTTTATTCTTTGTAATCATCTCATCTTCAATCGATTTTTTTGTATGTCGCAAGGCTGCCATACTGTATTCAGAATCATTTTGTACAACACTGCAACTTTTGTGCTTGAACCATTGCAGCATCATCATATAATATATAATAATTATACGTTTTTGTTGGAATAGCAATTATCAGTGTCCGTATTTTTAATTAAAAGATTTTCAAGTCAGTTGTCAATTCATAGATGACGCTTTTATTTTGAAACATCGAACCGGAACCTCGAGCTTATTTTCCCGACACATTATTTTTTAGCGTTTGGTAGAAACTATTTATGTTCAAATGAAGCAATGAACTACTAATAAACTTACTTAATCAATTATATCGAAAATAGGTTCATTCATTTAATGCTCTGTTTCAGTGACATCTAGTGGCGAAATAAGACAGCAAAGAACTTCCTAATTCTTATGTTCTTGGGTTTGTGTGGTGAAGCATTTTGAGAACCCACGGCCAAGTTGCTCTGTTGATGCAGGTGCACAGATATGGAAGACAGAGAAGTTGGCTTTGCTCGCGAAGTAGTCGTCGTCGGCGGGCGGGTTTGAAACGGTCACGTGGTGCGTTAAGGTACGCCCGAAACAGCTATAACGTCTTCAAAGGTCATCGGTCACGTGACTTTTTACGTATAACCACTACCAAAGTAAGCTCGGCGGCCATCACTAGTAGAAACCACAAACCAGTTTGCTTTACGGCGTGTTCAGCTACATATACATATACAACAGCACGTAACTAGTCCGTAGTTTATCAACGCTTTAAGAATATCACATCTGTCTAATTGTATTAATATGAGCGATAACGAGAAAGATTTCCGGGAGAAGGTGAGTCGTGCTTTATTAAAAACACGTTAAGCTAGCGAGTGTTAGCTTCTTGTATCTAATGTTAGCTTTCTACATCGAATGTTAGCTGTTTTGCTGGTCATGCAATCTTGTTGTCTTAAACAGTTGTAAATATTGAACCAGTTTACCAAATTACTGCAGTTTGATGTCATGTCGTTATTTTATATAAACGGTAGCGTTAGCTGTAATGCTAGCTAAAGCAAGCGGCCTACGAAGCTCTGCAGTGGAGAGGTGAGGCCGTCGCCTGGTCATGCTACTCTTGTTTCACCACCGCTAAAATTGTGTTTCGATGTTCTAGATCTGTAGATCTTACTGTCTACCAGTGCTTTTTTTAACCTGATCAGTTTTGAATCCTATACGCTAAACGCTAGACATGACCGTGAAATGCAGTGATGTCTGTATTGTTTTCATTGGTTTTTACTGTTGTATTACTCTGTACTATGGTTGTCACAGAAACCAACATGTTTTATCACCCTTGTTTGTTCTTTGTTAAGGTTGAGTTTGAAGAAAAGAAAAAGGCGGAAGACGTGTCAGATGTGAAGTTGTTAATATATGAAGCCGATGGTGTTGATGCATGCTAATGTATTGGATGCCGTAAAGAAGCGATCAAGATCTGTCCCTCTACTAGTGTTGTAATGGCAGATGGTATTTTGTGAAGAGGAGGAAAAAAGAAGTCATAATGTCAAACAGAAGAAAGAAGAAATGAAGGGTTGTTTTGAAGTAATGAAGTTACAGAAGTTATGAAGTTAAGATCAGAAGTTTACCGGGGTATGAGTAAATTCCTAACAACCTGCTATGTTACTATCTTTCATCCTTTTCTTTCTCTTAAGCATGCATGATTTATTTTCTGTCTTCTATATCAGACATATAACTGGTCAATCCTTACACCTTTTTTTAGGTTATATTATTTTGCATCACAGCTAAATTAAGTTTTAATTGTAATTTTATTGCAATCTCTGACCTAATGTAAAGCAATTGTTTTCATACTCTATATCAAACATGCTAAACTCTAATCCCCTTCTTAAAGGGGGATGTTATGGCCGAGCGCAGCCCTTTTTTTCCTTGTTGTTTTGCACATTTAACACTAGAATGCTGTTGAACTCACCATATGATCTGTCCAGGACTCACAGCCTGGCTCGAGGAGTTCGTCCCCTCGAGGATCTGTGAAATCCGCAAGCCACTCACCAGCACGCTCCAAAGATGGCTCCCGCCATTCCAGGTCGAGGTCTCACTCTCGGTCCAGGTCAAAGTCCAAGTCCAGGTGAGACAATCATCCGTTATTTTTTGCGCACCTTTTATAACCGAAGTGAGTCTTAAAGTTCATATTTCTCCACAGGTCCCGATCCCATCGAAGCTCACGCAGGCACTATTCACGTTCTCGCTCCCGCTCTCACCGCCACCGCTCTCGAAGCCGCTCTCGGAGCGGTGAGTACCGCCGGCGTCGGAGCCATAGCCGTTCTCCAATGTCGAACCGTCGCAGACACATTGGAAACAGGGTATGTGGTGTTTCTCGACATGTTTGGGGTTTATGGAGGATCAAAGGAAAACAGGATTTTGATTCCTCCTCTTCTCCTGTCTTGACGTCCACAGGCCAACCCAGACCCCAACACTTGTCTGGGTGTGTTTGGACTGAGTCTGTACACCACGGAGAGGGATCTGAGGGAGGTTTTCTCAAAATATGGTCCTTTGAGTGATGTCAACATTGTGTATGATCAGCAGTCGCGCCGCTCAAGAGGCTTCGCCTTTGTGTACTTTGAAAACTATGAGGACTCCAAGGAGGTGAGGAAGAAAACCCGACAGGACTTCAACTGAGAGACCTTGAATGTTGTACCTGACTGAGACCGTACATTTCACTATCAGCTTACCGCCATAATGTAAATGTGTGGGTAAATGTGCAAATGTACTCTTTTCCTGTATAAATTGGATGGAAATTGGATGTGATGTAATTCAGAGTGTGAACTGTGAAATATGAGCATGTCAGCTCATGTCAGCTCAACTGTTTTTCAGGCCAAGGAACGCGCTAATGGAATGGAACTCGATGGACGCCGCATTCGAGTGGACTTCTCCATTACCAAACGAGCACACACCCCGACTCCTGGAATCTACATGGGACGACCCACATAGTGAGTATTAGTATTAGTAGTAAGCAGGTGGATGTTGACTCATGGCTGTAACGTTTTTCAGTGTTCCAGACTCATTTTGTACATTTTCAGTGGTGGTGGTTCGTCAAGACGTGTCTCAAGGGACTACGACAGGGGCTACGAAAGAGGTTACGACAGGGGATACGATCGTGACTATGATCGCTATGACGACAGAGAGTACAGATCTTACAGGTACGCTACTTCATTACTGGTCCATCTGTCATTTTTTCACCTGTCCATTAATAGCACAATTGACTGTGTTACACACATCAGCTTTTAGCCTGTGTGTTATCGGTTTCAAGTAATGTTTTTCTGCCCGTCTCCAACAGACGCAGGTCTCCGTCCCCTTACTACAGCAGAGGGTACCGCTCCCGATCCCGATCCCGTTCCTACTCACCACGTATGTATTAACAATATTTGGTTTGACACTGAAAGCACTGTTATCATTTCCACAGCTGATGCTTCTCAGAGGCAGTGTTGTGAAACTCTGGTATAGATAATACTGGTCCAGATTATTCACAAACAGTATACATTAAAAAGTTCATATCTTGTCATTTTCTTCCTGCAGGTCACTACTGAGCAGCAAGAGAGGAGTCAACAGATTTTGTGTTGCTTTTTTTTTGTTTTGTTTTTGTTTTGACCACATTCTAAAGCATTTTCTTGGTGGAATTTCAATTCTATGAATTAAAAAGAAAAGTTTTGCCTTCAATCTTTAAAACTACAAAGAGTCTGTTTCGGTCGCTAGATTATCACACTATCTTTTACATACAATACAAAATACAAATGAACTGGCTGTATTTTCAGGCTTGACATGTTTTTTTTTTTACGAAAACAGATTTCTAAGTGTTTTATGACATTTTTTCATTTTGCTTGTTCATATTTTGTGGCTTCATCTTGGTGGATTTTTTCATGTGTATATAACAGTATAGAAATGTCCCACTGCCCATTGAATTTACTCGTGGGAATGCTTCAGGTGTTTGTACCGTGTGCATATAGTGTCATTTGATTTCACATGTTTTTTTTTCATGAAAAAATAAAAATATTCTCTTATTTAATAAATGGGCTCCTATTGATCAAGCTAATGCTTCCAAAACAAAACATTTGAATAGAAAGTGTTGATCTTACAGCAACGACAGAAATACACGATAAAAACGGGCTGTCGAAAACGTCACATTACGTCATTACGTACAGGTTCGCGTTGGACCAATCGGAAGCCTCGTATGTCAAAACACTTCCGCAATGCTCTCTAACTTGCCTTTCCAGTGGAGCGGCCGGTGTGCGCACACATCGGGGAAGCGTACACTACGTAGAACTCTGACCAAGAACACAAAAAAAGGTAAGGAATGGGGATATTTGTCAGCTCCAAAAGTTTTACGGCATCTTTGTACGGAACACAGGTGTAGATAGGAACTGCTGCCCAGTCACATGTCATGTATATCCTGGAGTGGCTCCTGTTAGCCACCAGCTAACGTTAGCATGTCGTGTTTGAATGAGAACATGAAGCTGGCTCCTCACGTTTCTAGTGCACCTAGCTCAGCAGGACGGAGCAATCGGGACCTGACATTACCAGGGCTGAAGTCCTGGTACACCTACATCGGTCAAATATTTCATATTTTCTGAGTATCAGGGTGTAAGTAACTTGTGTTAACTTGCAGATGCCCCCAAAGAAGGGAGAAGCCCCGAAACAGCCTCCAATCATTGGGCGATTTGGAACCTCTCTTAAAATTGGAATTGTGGGTTTACCCAATGTTGGGTGCGTACACGCTCTATGTAATGTGAATAAATGCAAAGCACATCCCAAATCTGAAATCTGAAATGTGCTTTCTGAGCCTCTTTGGATTCTTTTCACTGCAGGAAATCCACCTTTTTCAACGTGTTGACCAAAAGCCAAGCTGCTGCAGAGAACTTCCCATTCTGCACAATTGATCCAAATGAGAGCAGAGTACCTGTCCCAGATGAACGCTTTGACTTTCTGTGCCAGTACCATAAACCAGCCAGGTACAAGTTGTTGCAGTGTGTTGTAAGTCTCCTACGTAGACCCATTCCCTTTTATCTGACATCTGATCTGCCCTGTTCTGTTCTTTTGTGTGTTCAGTAAGGTTCCAGCTTTCCTAAATGTCGTTGACATCGCTGGTCTGGTGAAGGGAGCTCACTCGGGCCAAGGACTTGGAAATGCGTTCCTCTCTCACATCAGTGCCTGTGATGGCATCTTCCACATGACTCGTGAGTTGTTGTTTCTGCAGCTGCTGTACACCAACAACTGAGTGCAGTGAACAGGTGTCTGGAGAGCAAGTTGACCCTCAACCACCAGAGTCATTCATTGTTACAAATTATTAAACCAAAGCACTGTTATATTAACAGTGTGATAACGCCGCCATTTATCTTACTGAGCATACAGATACTGTTGCAAATTAAGTGGAAGTTTATTGAATTGATGTAAATAACTAGCGACTAGTTATTTACATCAATTCAAGGTGTAAAACAAAGTTTGCACTTTTTTTTGTCTGTAATTGACATGTAACCATTAGCCCTCAGATGTAAATGAGGGAATATTCTAGTGAGTTATCTGTCCATGCTTGTATTCGTAGGTGCATTTGATGATGAGGATATTATCCATGTGGAGGGTAATGTTGACCCAGTGAGGGACATTGAGATCATCCATGAGGAGCTGCGACTAAAGGATGAGGAAATGATCGATCCAATCATAGACAAACTGGAGAAAACCGCTATCAGAGGGGGCGACAAGAAACTCAAACCTGAATATGTAAGTCAGATTGATTTGTGTCGCTGAGTGTCCAGATTTTACAGAAGTGGGACAAATGGTAAAATACAGGCCAGAATGTGCGATGGGTTTGTGTTCATGTCCAACTTTATGCTTCAGGATATCATGGTGAAGATAAAGAACTGGGTAGTGGAGCAGAAGAAACATGTCCGATTTTACCCCGACTGGAATGATAAAGAGGTATTGAGAGTGCGTGTGTGTGTGTGTGTGTGTGTGTGTGTGTGTGTTTCATTTCACTTGATGATCTGATAGCGGTTTGTATAACCTATTTTCAAAGAAATGTAACAATGGGTCTTTGTGTAGATGATTTCTTTTGTAATTGTGTGCCATTTAAGAAGTAATGAGATGTTCAGAATTCACATTGATTTGTTACAGTTGATGGGCACAAATATTTGCATGAACTATAATGTTATTTTTTAACAAAATAGGTAAAAGAAAATCAAGTCCTCCTCATCATCCCATTTACAGATTGAGGTCCTGAACAAGTACCTGTTTCTGACATCGAAGCCCATGATCTACCTGGTCAATCTCTCAGAGAAGGATTACATCAGGAAAAAGAACAAGTGGTGCGTTCACCTTTATGTACTGTGTGTGTGTGTGTGTGTGTGTTGATATCTTCTTATTTACATTCATTCTTGTTGTCTACAGGTTGGTAAAAATCAAGGAGTGGGTAGATGCTCATGACTCCGGTGCTCTGGTCATTCCTGTGAGCGGAGCGGTGGAATCCAAACTGCTGGAGATGGAAGAAGAGGAGAGGACTAAATATTGTGAAGAGCAGAAGACACAGAGGTACAACTTAGAGTACACACACACATACACACGCACGTATTGAATCTGAATAATACACAACGGTGGAGTGCGACTGCGTGCACCTGAGTGTACTTAAAATATCCACACGGTCCACAAGATCTAACAAGAAGAAAAAGTCTGTTCAAAGATCCATTTTCACGCACGTCACTTTTCACCATCCACAGATAAACACGCTGATTATTGTCGGCACAGCTCATCAGTCAGACTTCTCTGTTGTTTGTAGCGTCCTGACCAAAATAATAAAGACAGGTTACGCAGCTCTGCAGCTGGAATACTTCTTCACAGCGGGACCAGATGAGGTGCGAGCATGGACCATCAGGGTGAGTTTATTTTCCCCATAAGATGACATCTTAGTAACTCAGTGTTAGTTATCGAGCTGAGTGTTGTGCTGAGTGTAATCTGTCTCCCTTATTCAGGGATATGAAATGCTGAGTGTAATTGTGGTACCATGGTGGTGTTTATGGGTCGTTTTAGTACCATCATTACAGATGTATTTTTACAATGTCACGAAACTCTACATTGTCTCAAGCTGTATTTTTAAAGGCTTTTTTTCCCCTTTTGACTGCTTGAACACAACAGAAAGGTTCCAGGGCTCCGCAGGCTGCAGGGAAGATCCACACTGACTTTGAAAAAGGCTTCATCATGGCCGAGGTCATGAAGTTCAGTGACTTCAAAGAAGAAGGGAGTGAAAATGCAGTCAAGGTGCGTGTTTGCTTAGTGCCTAATTATGAATGTAAGTATTCCCACAGTGGGGGAAAAACTTTTCTTTCCTGTTTCACAGGCGGCTGGAAAATACCGTCAACAGGGCAGGAACTACGTTGTGGAGGATGGGGACATTATCTTTTTCAAATTCAACACACCCAACGCACCCAAAAAGAAATAATCGGTGTTCACCTTCAACAGAAGGAGAAGTCTGAGTACATTTTCTGTCAGGTGTGAGCGCTACGCTGTCTGCTGGTTTTTTAAATTCCATCGTAATTCGGTGAGCTGGCCTGCTGCCAGGTCCAGACCAGAATCTGTTGATATAATAAGAGTGTTATAACTTTGAACTGGCACCACCCACTGCTCAAATTTAAATTTATGTTTGAGCATTCTATGCCTCAAATATGTAACATGATCTTTAGTTTCTCTGAAAAATACACATCTTATTTTTTCCATCATGATTTGACAATAATCTGACTCACAATCTGTGGTTGTAAGTTAGTGTAGCTGTGCAGCAGTGGTCATTGTAGTCATTAAACTTAAGACTTTAAAAAAAACATTCTCAGTTCATGTATGCATCTTGTAGCATTTTCACATTAGAAATAAGAATGGGACGTTACAAAAATGCTCAAGGATATGCTTTGGCCAAGAGATTTGTTTACATTATAAGTGGGAATGAAAACCATCAGTCAGTGTTTCGCTTAAGGACCGAACTGTGCTGCTGGACTGAGAGGGATATTATTTTAGAAAGAGCTGTTGGGCAATTCTGACTGCCTGATCAGCCTCTGAACGGAGAATGTTGCTTTACACCTCGCTTTTATTGACTTGGCTGAAACAAAGGAGAACAAAACCCCATCTCTTCTTACTATGAACTCTTGCTTCATTGTCACGCCAGATTGTTGTGACCTCTACAGCTTCAAACTGCATCTTTACCCCCAATCACTGCCTTCACATCTCGGGTGTCTGTCTCTCTGAGACTTCTTACCATCAATGAGGAAAACATGTTGCAAAATCATATTGGATGACATAACCAGATAAAAGTGTTACCTCGAAGGAGATGAACATGTCAATAAAAGGAGACAAACTTCTCTCTTGTCTTTGTATATTTTAAAATGTTAAGTTAAGAATTAAGTTACACAAACCTACAAGAAAATGGGTTGGAGTGTTCAATTATAGATTTAATCTGTACACAATTAGTTCATTAAATACACATGTAGGGTATTTAATGAAATTAATACACTAAGTATTCGGTTTAACAATATGCTTAGAAACTAGATTTTAAGAAAAAAGCTGTTCAGTAAGAAAAGCAAACTAACTGAATGCAGGAATATAAATTTGTCATTGAACCATATTAGCTTGCTTTGCAATATTTTATACCAATATGCCAATTAATGGTGCAGATGTGGATTGTTTCAGAAGAAATAATCATAAAACCTCCAATAAAAGGTTGTAGTAGCAGTCAAATGATACATATTGTTGTATGTGGAGTGAATATTTTTATTTTGTAGCTGAGAACATACCAAGAAGTTACACAACCGTCCTCCATCCCTATGAAATGATGCATGTGGGTGAATGTTTTTGGGATGTTACCTCGAAATTGCAATAGAAACCAAATCGGCTCATTCAAAAGCAGCAAGAAACTTTCGGACACGACTGTCGTTACATCGGTGTAACGGCTGTGTTCAACGTATTAAAGTACAGTATTAAAAAGATAACTAGCGATAACTGCAAGTAAGTTTAAATGAAACGATAACGTAAACGTGGTCATTTTGACTTGTTTCTTTTACTTCTCTGTTCAGAGAAGAAATTCCTTTTCTCCGTCCGTCGACAACAAACAGGAAGCACATATCCTTTAAAAAAGACTGGCGTCCCGCTCAGCCAATCATGTTTTGCCCGACTAACCCCTCAACCAATCATGCCAAAGAAGAAAGGCGGGACGTCCTGTAATGCGATGCAAATTCGACGGTCATCCTGCTAGTCCCACCCTTTTGTGTTTCCCGCACCGTCAATCAAAATAGAAAAAAATCGACCCGAATTCACGATCAACACTAGCCCGCCTTTGATAAAATAATCATGTTCGGAGTTTAGTTGATCAGATAATCCTCCCGGTCACTACCATTCACGCTATGACTGGTACGTAAACATTTAGCACGTCGACGCGTACAACTAATCGGTGAGTTTGGAACGTACAGCAGAGCAAGCTGCGTCTTTTTATCTTTTGCTCTCCGGCTAACTAGCTAGATATGGTTAGCTAACTGGGCTAGCTGGCTACCCGCGGAGTTGACAAAGTAAACAGTCGATCGGGGCCGAAATCGACGCAGAATCTCCGCCGCAAAGTTGAGTTTCGCAGTCATCTCCTTTCGGACTGGAGAGTGGGGATGCTTTGCGGATTTTCTGGCAGACGGGAGTTGAAGAGTACAGAGTTTTGCTGAGTTTCCCCCTCTCTCCCTGCTAGCGCCAGAGCAGCCTCTGAAACAAGGAGAAATGGCGTCCGCGGACGTGGACAGCAGTCAAAGCGAGTTTCTGCAACCCGGCGGCCCAACGGAAACACAGGTATCCGACATTTTCTAGTTCGTCTTTCTCGCTCGCTTTCGTTTGCTGATGTGTTTTTGAGAGCATGGAGTTCACACGTTTTAGAATTTTGATGGCATGGGGTGAAAGCCGTACACTTCCTGTGTTCCCCTCAATAACGGCCACCCACTTTACCCCAGTAAAACCCGCCCATAGTGGGTAGGACACTGAAGTCAGTCACTTGGGTCGGCTCGCTGGATGATAGTCGATGTACCTTCGGCTGGAGGATGCTGGCCCGGTCCACGGAGCAGGAATAGCGTCCGTAATAAAAACAGTCGCGTTCAATTGTGCTGGAATGGCTACCCATCCCCCACACCCGGCTAGCCTCCATATTTGAGGCTGCTCGCTCCGTGTTGGTTTGCGTGTAATTCCTCAGAAACATTCAGTTTGTCTGTTTAAACTCAAATAAATGGCGGTGGTTCTTTTGTCAGGACATAGAAATGGGTAGGTGGGAGTTTTAAATACCTGACAAGAAGACTGCAGGTTGACAGTCGAATCATGTCCGGTATTTAAAAATCTGACCTACCTCCTTCTGTGCCATAACAGAAGGAGGAGTATCATTCATTGGGGGGAGGGAGGGGAGCTATTCTATGCTTTTCTATGATTTTACTTATCATACATCAGCCCTCTGAGTGTGTTGATGGTTTACAGGCAGAGACCAACTCTTCCAATCTGTTCATTTCACTCACAGACAACAGACATGTCGGCCATTCAGCTGACTGGTTCGGACCGATGGGAGGTTTTAACTCCTGTCTCAGCTGGCAAGGAAGATCAGGGAGTCGTTCACATTCCAAACTCTGGGATCGTCACATCCAATGGGCAGTATGTGCTTCCTATTGGGAGTCTTCCCACCCAGCCCATCTATGTTACAGCACCGGGGAATGAGGCTGCAGCCAATGGCGTGTCCGGCATTCAGTATCAGGTACAAGGACACTGACACTGTAAATGTAACTCAGATTTAACCCTTTCACACCGACGATATCACTGCTGGTACATTCGCGCTAGCATACTTTGGAGTACTGTGATTACTATTTGTGCTATCAGTCCAGTGGTTACTGAAAGCTGAGAATGTTGCACTTGGCAGCCAAGTTGCCAGTCCCATTCGCTCTGAAGCCGGCGGCCCATTACCGTAATGACAGCAACACGGCTGTTCTCAACTTTCAGGATCTGATCGGCGTTTTCGCCTTCTAGCTCCTTCCTCACATGAGGTAGGCAGATTCTCGGCTGTCAGTAACCATTCAAAGTTTTCTGATTGTGCAAATAGGCGTGTAATTACGGTACTGCAAAGTATGCTCGCACAAATGTAGCACAGGGGATACGGTCAGTGTAATAGGGTTAACAGTGTAACCGTTGTTTCATGGTTACTTTCGTATTCCAGGTCATTCCCCAAATCCAGAATGCAGACGGAACGCTTGGATTCTCCACACAGGGCTTGGATGACGGCACGGGGCAGATTCAGCTGCTTCAAGACGGCAGCCAGGGCAGCATCGGAATCAGCTGTGCCACGTCAACGACCACAGACCTCCTGACGCAGGCTGGACAAGTGCAGTCCATCCAAGGCGTCCCACTGGCTGGGGGCTCAACCTACACAAGCGCACTGCCAGTAGGACTGCACAGCAACATAACATTCGTCCCCATAAACAGCGTGGACCTGGAGTCGCTCGGCTTGACGGCGGCGCAGACGGTACCCATCACAACAGGAGTCACGCCAGAGGGTCAGCTTATCATGAGCGGCCAGACGCTGGAGAGTCAGGGGCAGGACGCCAACACCAAACAGTCTATGGTAACCGTGAGCGACGCCAGCGGCAACCAGCAGCTCTACGTGCCAACAACCACAAATTCCTCCTCCAACTCCAACCAACTTCCAGAGACCATCGACGGCACGGGGGTTCTGACACAAGCCACCGCCGTATCGGCAGGCGTGTCCGACCCTTCCTCCTCACAGACCTTCAACTCCCATCCACATTTACAGCAAATCCAGGTCAGAGGCCGCGCTCAGAACTGGTGTTATGATGTGTCATTGGTGATCTGGTCACATGGGGTCAGGCGTAACGGCACCCAGAGGACAATGAGATAAGGGGGTTGACATCGTGAAATAATCTGTATCATTTATTTAACCGGGTAAAAAAAAAAGACTCACTGACATTTTTCCAAAAGTGACCAGGCAAAGAAAGCAGCACAGAGATTGTTACAAGAAAACAACACAAACAAGTACACAGGCACACAAAGAGCAACAGTATCATTAACAGTAGTTTCACTAAAGTAAGTAATTTCACTAAACAAAACTTATTTGTAACTATTTTTTTTATTGCTAGTACTCATTTCTTGAACCTTAAAAACCAAATGAAATTCCCCCAAAGTCGTCAGCTCTTTCAGGTCCTTCTGAGCAGCATGTGTAAAAGCTTTCCTGTCTAGTGTGTTTAGATGTGTGATCAGATCACGGTCTTATTTTCAGTGGTTTTACCTCTGAAGGCAAAAGAGCAGAGTTGAATGATGTTGTCGACGACTCCAGACAACCGTGAGCGTGAATTCAAGAGGCTTTGGTGCCACTCTAGATAGATACATACTTTATTCTTCTCCAAGAGAACAGGTGATCAGTCCTCTCTGTCTCCGTGTGTCGTTCTAATGTGTTTGTCGTTGCCCTGCTCGGCAGGTGTCGTCCCCCAATGCCACCACTGTCTCACAGCCCATCTTGCAGTTGTCTGGGGACAGTCAGGCCCAGGCGACCCAGTGCCAGGACCTGAACGCGGCGGCAGGTCAGACCCTGCAGAGTGTCCAGCTGGTCAACCCTGGAACCTTCCTCATCCAGGCTCAAACTGTCTCCGCGACAGGTCAGATCCAGTGGCAGACGTTCCAGGTTAGCCAGCGGCATTCCTCTCTGATCCTTTCCCAACATGTCTGTGTGTGACCTAATGGAGGTTTCACCCGATGTTTTGCCAGGTTCAGGGCGTCCAGTCGCTCCAGGGGCTCCAGCTGCCTCAGGGGCAGGGCCAGGCCCAGCAGCTGACCTTAGCTCCAGTCCAGACCCTCCCTCTGGGCCAGACCGGCCAGGTCAGCCTACCCAACCTCCAGACGGTAACGGTGAACTCGCTAACACAGAGCGGAGTTCAGTACAGCCAGGGGGAAGACGCCAGCAGTCCGGCTGGTACGGAGCACACACATCCCGCACGACCACACACAAGTCTTGGTCTTCAATGAAAAACCACCATGTCTTCTCTTCTCCTGGCTCAGGGATCCACATAAAGGAGGAGCCCGACTCGGAGGACTGGCAGCTGAGCGGAGACTCCACGTTGAACCCCAGCGATCTGAACAACCTGCGTGTTCAGATGGCAGATGACGACATGGACACGCCCAACAGTGAGGGCAAGAGGCTGCGCAGGGTGGCCTGCACCTGCCCCAACTGCAAAGAGTCTGGAGGAAGGTGAGCCGCCCAGACATCACACACATCACACACACACGACAGGGACGGGTCATTCATCTTCTCTGTCGACGGGCAGAGATCAGTGTCCACCCGCGGATGAGTTGAAGGACAGACAACCAGTCACACAGAAAGACCCTCAGAAGCTAACCACTGCTCCACCGTGTCACCCAATAGAAGCATATAAACAGTTATACTCCTTTTAGAACATGTATAAATGCTTTATTACACCTTTCCCCCTTATGAATGTCATAATATCATGTTTTTGAGATCATGTTCCAAATCACATCGGTCTTTTCATTCTGTTATCTGTATGCAAACCACCTGAGTACGTGCTGAAGTTTCCTCTTCACCTTCTCTCCGTTTCATATTCACAGAGGTTCGGGCATGGGTAAGAAGAAGCAGCACATCTGCCACATCGCCGGCTGCGGCAAGGTTTACGGGAAGACGTCCCACCTCCGAGCTCACCTGCGCTGGCACAGCGGAGAGAGACCTTTTGTCTGCAACTGGATGTTCTGTGGCAAGAGGTTCACCAGGAGCGACGAGCTGCAGAGACACCGGAGGACGCACACAGGTGAGGCCGCGCTTTCACTGCTACTCGTAAATGAAATACGTCATGAGGTTAACGGCAGGTGATTTTGTGTTCGGACCTACATACGTTGCAGCAAAGAAGTCTTGTTCCCCAATCCACGCATCATCGTTGGCTCTTGTTTGATTTGTTTTGTGTGAAATCGATGATTAGTTTCAATAATGTCCAACCCTCCACTCAACAAAGCAAAAAAAAAAATTCTTATATTCATCCTTTATGTACACGACCCCCCCCCCAAATACTTTTAACTGAAAAGAAAGACACCACATGGAGAGACTCATTTACGTTATTCAGGAAGAGTCAGTTCACAACACTATAGTGCCCTCTAGTGGGCAAACTTTTTTTTTGTCCCAAGCCAGTGTCAGTGCCAGAACATCGGTGTATTTGTACACGATAAACCAAAAGACAGTTGTCAGTTGTCCTTCATTTCAAAACGATCAAACTCAGGATTTTCACTCAGTGTGCTTTCTGGACCGTGTTACCTGAAGGTTGATGTGTGTGTGTGTATGTGTTGCTGTCAGGAGAGAAGAAGTTTGTGTGCACAGAGTGCTCCAAGAGGTTCATGCGAAGCGACCACCTGGCCAAACACATAAAGACTCACCAGAACAAAAAAGGCGGCGTTCCAGCCTCGTCCCCCCCCACCACCGACACCCTCATCACCGCCGACGGAACCACACTCATCCTCCAGACCACCACCACTCACGACCTCGTAGCCAATCAGGAGATTCCTCTGCAGTTGGTCACCGTGGCGCCCGGTGAGGTCATGGAATGATGGAGTGGGTGGGGGAATCGGTGAGCTGGCTATTTTTTTTTTTTTTGTTGTTGAGAACTGGCCTATCACAGGGACCTCTTGGGCCTTTCTCCTCCCCTCGTACCGTTTGTTTTTGTTTGTTTTTTTACATATGAATATATACGTAAATATATATGACAAATATATATATTTTAAGTAAGAGTTATCATGACTTTGTTTTTTGCAGTCTTTTTATAGGCAGGCAAAAACAGTTCAAATGTGGTTGCTATGTACACACTCGCACGTACACACACACAAACACACACACACAGAGGAAACCATGCATAAACACATCATGAACACACAAAGAAATGCCTTATTTTGTATCATACTCTTGTATAAAATGCTGGAGGTGCATGTGTTTTTTAAGCTTTGCAGATGATGTAACTGTAACAGATAAACGTGTTTGTGGAACGGAGAAGATGACGATGACGCATTGTGAAAGACGGAAACGGAAGTAGTGAACCTCTCTTGGATGACTGATTTTATACCTCGTCCCTGTAGAGTTGTGACAAAAGAGCTTTTTTTTTTTTTTTGGGAAGCCCCCCTTCTTAGCTGAGAGAGAAAATTGATACCAACCGGAGCTCTGTCCACCTACGAGCATCCTCTTCTTTAATCTGGAGGTTGTGAACCACAACGTCCTGCTGGTTGCCTGGAAACGGTCGTCAAGTGGATGAGCTGTTTCTCCTCCAGTTGTCACGTCGTCAACGTCTGTTCGTTATCCCGATTATTTTCTTGTTTCCGATGTCGACAATGAAGATGTCTCGTCCAACAATCAGTCCACCGTGATGTCTGACGTCAGGTTGAGACCGTCTAGTGTTTGTTCCCAAAATCAAAAATGGCTGCCCACTTATTTGATCTTCCTGTTGTTTATTGCTCAATCAAACATTACAGTGAGTGCCGCTGACATCTGAGTGGTATCAATCTTCTCGTCAACTTCTCAACCACTAAGCGTGTTTCCTAATTTTTTTTTCCTTTTTTTCTTTGATGAGCAATCAGCGGCTGACGACCGTCAGGGCGGCGACGTATGATGTCACGCCGTGCTGCTTCGAGCACAGCGCCGCTGCTTTCAATCCATCTGTTTTTCCTTACCTGAGATCGGGGGAACAAATGCAAGCCGCTCTGAAAACGGGGCCCCTCCCTCGGGCGTTGGGTCAGTCAGGTCAGAATGTCTCCTCGTGAACACGCCGTCCCACTGTGCTTGACCACGTCAAAACTTCATTTTTAAAAAAATGTAAATTCATTGTATTTCTGTGTCTCTTCGCTGATGTTCATGGTTGGGCGGGGGGTCAGGACAGAAATGTACCCGTGTCGCCATGTTTTCAGAGATGGGGGGGCCGGGGGCCATCAGGGCGTTTCTGTCATCGAACATTCCAGTCGGACACCAGATGACGGGGGACTGTTTTGCAATAACTGCTCTGTTGGTAATTGTGGCCAGATGTCGTCGAAGTGAAAAGGTAAACAATCACGCCATTGTTTTTTTAATTTTGATTCATGTAATCCTCTTAAGTTTGTCCTCATGTTTGTAGCATTCATTTACATGTATATGACCTTCTTCTTTTCACATTGTTCATAGAAGACATTGCTTAGGTAACAATTTATTTCAATGTATCAAAACCTTATTTTAAGTGATTTTTTAAAGCGTTGGTGTAAAAATTGAATGTTACCTTTTGTAAAACCTTTTTTCAAATGGATCACAATAAAGTCTGAAACCATCAGAAGGAATCTCAGCAGGTTCAAACATTTTAATATCAGCACACCCTGCTGATGATTCATCCACAAGATTGTACAAAAATAGAAAGAAACAAAAGCTCCCAAAAATCCTTTTCTGAAATCAGTCTGAACTCGTTACAGCTGTAGTTAGAAAGAGAAAATAAAACTATTTACTAAAACAGTCGTGATACGTCGATGGTACAGATCATCAAGTTCTGATGTGTCCAACACAACGGAACACCGACAACTCCGACATCTGCGTAAGTACAAGTAGGTTTCTTTGCTTTGATGTGTGTGTATGTGTATACATAAGTATGTAAACATATGTTTACATATGTATGAAAACGTATGTTTTCTTCGTTGTTCCCTGAAGGCAACGGCCTGGACCACTTCACAGAGGATGTGTCACCTGGTCAGTGTCTCCTCCAGAAGATTATACACTAACACACACACACGTACATAAATACAGGACGCATGCGTGCAGATATACAAACCTCCATCAACATACAGCTTCGAAGTGTGACTTGTTGACTTTCCGTTTTTTTCTCATGGTAAGGTCATGACTGTTCCAGGATTTAAGGCGACAGAAAGTTTTTTTGTTGTTCTGACCAAAGGCTATGCAATGATTCCTTTTGTGTCGTTTTTTGTTTGTGTGACTTTCACACAGTCAGAAGTGCCATGGTGATTTGATTCATTCTTGTCACTCTATGTTTAGGCCACGTCCACACGGAGACGAGTTCAGGTGTTTTGACATCTTGTCCACATGGAACCGGCGTTTTGGAGCCTGAATGTGACAGTTTTTGAAACCCGTCCTGGAGTAACGACACTGTTTCACCTGGGTCTTTCCTGAGCCACGCCTCTCCCTCAGCCCACCTGCTGACGACGACTGTGGCGCATTAATTCGTTGTGTTGGTGCTGCAGAAGCTGATTGTGATGTGTCCACTCAAATATCTTTTTTCTCTGATTCGTTTTCACCGCGATCCTCGTCCTTCGTTGTGTCTTTATTAACATTGCATGAGTTTTGTGTTTTGTGACATTTGTGATAGTGTAGCAACGCCACCCATGGGTGTGTCTAGACTATTCCATTTTTACTGGTTTAGTGTTGACGTATGCGTTTCTGGGGACAATTCTGAGTGAACACAACAGTTTACTTACTTACTGACTTATTACTTTAGTTACTTTTGTAATCAGATTACTTGTTACTTTTGAGTTACTTTGGTAATCAGATTACTTTCGTTACTTTTTAGTTACTTTTGTAATCAGATTACTTTCTAGTTACTTTTGTAATCAGATTACTTTCGTTACTTTTGTAATCAGATTACTTTAGTTACTTTTTAGTTACTTTGGTAATCAGATTACTTTCGTTACTTTTTAGTTACTTTTGTAATCAGATTACTTTCTAGTTACTTTTGTAATCAGATTACTTTCGTTACTTTTGTAATCAGATTACTTTAGTTACTTTTTAGTTACTTTTGTAATCAGATTACTTAAGTTACTTTTTAGTTACTTTTGTAATCAGATTACTTTTGTTACTTTTTAGTTACTTTTGTAATCAGATTACTTTAGTTACTTTTAGTTACTTTTTAGTTACTTTTGTAATCAGATTACTTTCGTTACTTTTTAGTTACTTTTGTAATCAGATTACTTTAGTTACTTTTAGTTACTTTTTAGTTACTTTTGTAATCAGATTACTTTCGTTACTTTTTAGTTACTTTTGTAATCAGATTACTTTCGTTACTTTTTAGTTACTTTTGTAATCAGATTACTTTCGTTACTTTTTAGTTACTTTTGTAATCAGATTACTTTCGTTACTTTTTAGTTACTTTTGTAATCAGATTACTTTAGTTACTTTTTAGTTACTTTTGTAATCAGATTACTTTCGTTACTTTTAGTTACTTTTGTAATCAGATTACTTTCGTTACTTTTGTAATCAGATTACTTTAGTTACTTTTTAGTTACTTTTGTAATCAGATTACTTAAGTTACTTTTTAGTTACTTTTGTAATCAGATTACTTTTGTTACTTTTAGTTACTTTTGTAATCAGATTACTTAAGTTACTTTTAGTTACTTTTGTAATCACATTACTTAAGTTACTTTTAGTTACTTTTTAGTTACTTTTGTAATCAGATTACTTAAGTTACTTTTGTAATCAGATTACTTTCGTTACTTTAAGTTACTTTTGTAATCAGATTACTTAAGTTACTTTTAGTTACTTTTTAGTTACTTTTGTAATCAGATTACTTTCGTTACTTTTTAGTTACTTTTGTAATCAGATTACTTTCGTTACTTTTTAGTTACTTTTGTAATCAGATTACTTTCGTTACTTTTTAGTTACTTTTGTAATCAGATTACTTTCGTTACTTTTTAGTTACTTTTGTAATCAGATTACTTTCGTTACTTTTTAGTTACTTTTGTAATCAGATTACTTAAGTTACTTTTAGTTACTTTTTAGATACTTTTGTAATCACATTACTTAGTTACTTTTAGTTACTTTTGTAATCAGATTACTTTCGTTACATTTTAGTTACTTTTGTAATCAGATTACTTTTAGTTACTTTTGTAATCAGATTACTTAAATTACTTTTAGTTACTTTGTAGTTACTTTTGTAATCAGATTACTTAAATTACTTTTTAGTTACTTTTGTAATCGGATTACTTTCGTAACTTTTTAGTTACTTTTGTAATCAGATTACTTTCGTTACTTTTAGTTACGTTTGTAATCAGATTACTTTAGTTACTTTTAGTAATCTGATTACAAAAGTAATTTAAGTAATCTGATTACAAAAGTAACTAAAAAGTAACTAAAAGTAACTAAAGTAATCTGATTACAAAAGTAACTAAAAAGTAACGAAAGTAATCTGATTACAAAAGTAACTAAAAAGTAACTAAAAGTAACTAAAGTAATCTGATTACAAAAGTAACTAAAAAGTAACGAAAGTAATCTGATTACAAAAGTAACTAAAAAGTAACGAAAGTAATCTGATTACAAAAGTAACTTAAAAGTAACTAAAAGTAACTGAAAGTAATCTGATTAACAAGAAAAAGTAATCTGATTACAAAAGTAACTAAAAGTAACTAAAGTAATCTGATTACAAAAGTAACTAAAAAGTAACGAAAGTAATCTGATTACAAAAGTAACTAAAAAGTAACGAAAGTAATCTGATTACAAAAGTAACTAAAAAGTAACGAAAGTAATCTGATTACAAAAGTAACTAAAAAGTAACTAAAAGTAACTAAAGTAATCTAACTAAAAAGTAACTAAAAGTAACTAAAGTAATCTGATTACAAAAGTAACTAAAAAGTAACGAAAGTAATCTGATTACAAAAGTAACTAAAAAGTAACTAAAAGTAACTAAAGTAATCTGATTACAAAAGTAACTAAAAAGTAACGAAAGTAATCTGATTACAAAAGTAACTAAAAAGTAACTAAAAGTAACTAAAGTAATCTGATTACAAAAGTAACTAAAAAGTAACGAAAGTAATCTGATTACAAAAGTAACTAAAAAGTAACGAAAGTAATCTGATTACAAAAGTAACTAAAAAGTAACTAAAAAGTAACTAAAGTAATCTGATTACAAAAGTAACTAAAAAGTAACGAAAGTAATCTGATTACAAAAGTAACTAAAAAGTAATTTAAGTAATCTGATTACAAAAGTAACGAAAGTAATCTGATTACAAAAGTAACTAAAAAGTAACTAAAGTAATCTGATTACAAAAGTAACTAAAAAGTAACGAAAGTAATCTGATTACAAAAGTAACTAAAAAGTAACGAAAGTAATCTGATTACAAAAGTAACTAAAAGTAACTTAAGTAATCTGATTACAAAAGTAACTAAAAAGTAACGAAAGTAATCTGATTACAAAAGTAACTAAAAGTAACGAAAGTAATCTGATTACAAAAGTAACTAAAAAGTAACGAAAGTAATCTGATTACAAAAGTAACTAAAAAGTAACGAAAGTAATCTGATTACAAAAGTAACTAAAAAGTAACGAAAGTAATCTGATTACAAAAGTAACTAAAAAGTAACGAAAGTAATCTGATTACAAAAGTAACTAAAAAGTAACGAAAGTAATCTGATTACAAAAGTAACTAAAAAGTAACGAAAGTAATCTGATTACAAAAGTAACTGAAAAGTAACGAAAGTAATCTGATTACAAAAGTAACTGAAAAGTAACGAAAGTAATCTGATTACAAAAGTAACTAAAAAGTAACGAAAGTAATCTGATTACAAAAGTAACTAAAAGTAACGAAAGTAATCTGATTACAAAAGTAACGAAAGTAATCTGATTACAAAAGTAACTAAAAAGTAACGAAAGTAATCTGATTACAAAAGTAACTAAAAAGTAACGAAAGTAATCTGATTACAAAAGTAACTAAAAAGTAACTAAAAGTAATCTGATTACAAAAGTAACTAAAAAGTAACGAAAGTAATCTGATTACAAAAGTAACTAAAAAGTAACTAAAGTAATCTGATTACAAAAGTAACTAAAAAGTAACTAAAAGTAATCTGATTACAAAAGTAACTAAAAAGTAACGAAAGTAATCTGATTACAAAAGAAACTAAAAAGTAACGAAAGTAA
>CAAKHB010007740.1:13399-23814 GCA_901007665.1 Aeoliscus strigatus
AAGGCTGCAGTCAGAAGGACTCAGCTGGTCGTCCTCCGTGAACGGTGCCTCACGTCTGACTCCATGATCCAATACAAACTGGGTTTCATGCCGCGTGCCCGTCTCTGTTCCTCAGCATGTCGCCAATATGAACTTTACAGAAATATTCGTGATACACCATGACTTTCTGCAGTCTGTGTAATGTATTTTATGTATGTGTGAGAGAACTATTCCTGATGATCCCGCGATAAAGTGCAGTGAGGCACACAGTACTCTCCCTCAACTCAAGGGGGCGTACGCAAGCTGGCAGGTGCTTTCTCGCTTTAACAGAGCCTCGGTTGAAGCCAGCATACATTTTTGGCCTTAAAGAATTATTCTTTTTTTCTTATCATTTTGATAGGCAAACTTTATTAAAATGTTTTAAAGCACCAGAATTTAGAGTTTGAAAAATAACTAGGTTAAAGTCACATTTTCAAAATTACATTTGTGCTGCTCACATCTCTCTACTTTCACAGTATAGATGAATTGCTCTATCCATAGCTATAAAAGAAAGTTCTTTGTTGACAAATATGTTCTCGTATATATGTTTGTGTTGGTTAGTGAGTGTAACTGAGAGGAATGCTGATGGGATATGAACCATAATCAGTAGTTGTATGCTGTTGGATGAAGCTTTTTTTTCAGTTCTTACAATCGTAAATCTGACTCTTGAGGAGTCAGTGCCTCACCAGCCATGAACTTCACCGCACGTCACTGGTGATAACTGTGATCACTGGGGGGACACCGGGAGCTCATTTAGATTCAAGAGGTCCAGAGATGAAATGACCTTGGAGAGGAACCGATAAAAAAACAACTCTGATCCTGTGACACTGAACCAACCACACATCTCCACGTTTCAAAGCCTCTTGGTGTTTCACCACGGTTACAGGTGACAGTTTGGTTTTTTTTTCACTCCAACAAAAGCACTTGAACATAACACACTTGTGTGGGAAGTTTCATCTTCCAGACAGCACATGAAGGCACCATGAATGCTGTTTCAATCATGTGATTAAAGTCTACTCCAGTGTTACGAGGGACTCGTATTTGATTCCAAGTTCCCTGTTGAAACTATTCCCTCGTCTGGACATCACAGTATTCCAGTCGATTCGTTAAATTTGTTAAAAGCTGAATGAACGTTCTCAACGGTCCCACCGCTCCAACGCTGCATGAACCACCAGCCCACTTACCTGACACACAGTCCCACATCCACACACACACACACACTGTGTCCTGTGTTGTCTGTATCACTGTATTCACCTTCAAAGTAAATAAACGGTCTTAAACACACCGGTCCATCTGCTTCTCTGCCTTTATTGATAATAAATATCAAATATCAATACCATAGAATTATACTTTATTTAAAATCATAATGACAACATGTTTGCAGTACCACCTAATTATAAAGAAGCCCGTCCCCAGGAATGCAGGTTAAATCCGAGTACCTTCATTTATATTTTGACAAAAAATCTATATACGTTTTTTCAACCTGTAATTCAACCTGAACAATAATTAAAGTAAATTCAACTTATTCAGGGGAAAACATATTATAAGAAATAATACAAATTAAAAAAGTGACTAAAGGTGTTGATGAAGTGATGATGGAGTAAAGTCAAACTGATGATGAAACCAACACCTATTCAGGACATTGACAGCGTGTTCACAGGAGACAGGAGGTTCACGACTCCCCGTCACCGTTTGACCCTCGGGACACCGTGTTCAAACTTTGGTACACGTGGGACAAATCTGGACGACGAGGACGACGTCTGACTTCATGTTCGTCACAACGGTCGACAAACCTCCCGTCTGTCACACGTAGAAACACGTGCACTGTCACGCCCTACTGCAGGTAAACAGGACAGTGACTGGGTGAGGTGACAGAGGGGGCTCCCCCATCTAAGCTGCTTTACTCAACTTCTAGGACACGTTGAATGTGTGACAACCTGTGTGAAAAGTTGTGTGTGTGTGTGTGTGTGTGTGTGTGTGTGCGTGCACTGTAAAAAAAAGAAAATGCTGAAAAGATGCAAAAGATCAAGTCAACGTGATGCAATCATTTTTTGACTTTTCTAATGTTGTCGACATCGACTCAGGTCAACAACAAAAGGTGAGAAAACTCAAAAATCTGCTGCATCACGTTGACTTCATCTTTTGCATCTTTAGCGGTGTGTGTGTGTGTGTGTGTGTGTGTGTGTGTGTGTGTGCGCACACATGCGTCCAGAGACTGTTTCTGCAGACACATACAACCTGATTGACATCTGGTATGTGATGACTCCTCCACTCCCTGAAGTCAAGGACGTCAGACTGTTGTCAAGCGACTCGTCCTCAACCCTCTCTGGAGAACGGAGACGTGAGCAGCGGCTGTTACACAACAACAATACAACGTCGTCATGTTTCACATTCACCTGTCGTAGTCAGACCAACCAAAGCCGACAACAGATACCGAGCAGACATGGCTTTTCGCTGCTGGCCGCTCTGTGTGAGTCCGTGTACACCCGAAATCGTTTCCATAGAAACAGTCTGACCGTCAAAATGTCGGTGGGATGACGTAAATCCGTGATGCGTCCCGGCGAACCATCATTGCTGATATGAGGGAGAACGGTACGAAGGAAACAGACAGGAGGGCATGTTACCACGGTAACACCCATTCCACCGTCCACACAGCTCCGGCGTTATTACAGCGTTATAGCGTTATTACGTTCCCGTCCTCTCTCAGGCTCACTTGACTGCTACTCCCCGTGTGGGCGGGGTTTCCATTGTGATTGGACATCAGCGACCTGTCACTCAGGGAACCTGCCAGGCTGTGGGGCAGCGAGACGCTCTGTGGGAGGGGCCTCGCCCCGACGCTGCTCGAGTCTCTGTCCACGTCTGAGTCGTTCCTGTTGCTCCCCCGCTGAGGATCGTACGGCGTCAGGCAGTCGTTCTCCAGGATGAGGTCGCCGTCGTCGTCGTCGCCGTCTTCATCGTCGCTGTCGCCCTCCGCGATGCTGTTGCTGTGGTAACGACAGATGACGGGACGCCCGTTCAAACACAGATAGACAACAACGATAGAAGAGTCAACAGTCACTGGTGATGGAAACACATGGTAACAATCAGATTCTCATGAACATGTGTGGACAGGAAGTGTTTCATCTGCTGCTGACAAACCTGGCAGTGATGGGATTGCTCTGAGAGGCGGGGCTTAACGAGTCATGTGACAGCGCCGAGCCCGTGGAGCCGGCGGAGCCCACAGAGCCTGAGTTTTCCACCGAGGTTCGACTCCCTCGATGCACCACGTTGTTTCTCTGATTGGCTGGTTTCACTGTCACAATGAGGTTGTGGCTGTTGGCCACCATCATGTCTGTGACCTGATGTGAGACGGACAGATGGACGCTTTCAAGTTTGGAAAGTGCGGAGGACGCAGGAGTTGTTCTATTGTCCCAACAAAGAAAAGTCACTCACATGGATCAGTTTCCTCTTCTGCAAGTTTGAAAAGTAAAATGTTTAGAGGACATGTTGTAGTCCCTGCTAGCATGTGTTTGAGACGTTTCATTTTGTGTTTGGTGTGAGTGTGTGTGTGCTGTAGATGACTGAGACAGTAACACACACAGTTTCAGTTACTTTTGTGTGTCTGTGTCTTTGTTAAATAATGTTTTGTAAAATAAATCATAATAAATAGCACAAAGCCTGAATGACCATAACTTCAGTGTCAGCTCTCGGTCACCTGTCTCACACAGGTAAACATCTTTACTGCAGCAACGGTCAGGGAGACGCTGACTTAATTCATTTAAATGTTTCTGTTTTCCTCACTGTGATCTAAAACACCTCAGGATGGATTTTCACTGGAAAACACAAAATGATACTGAATGATACTTGGTGTGTCACAGCAGACTGAGGAACAAGATAAGAGGACACAGGGTGTGAGGACACAGGGTGTGAGGACACATGGTGTGAGGACAGAGGGTGTGAAGACACAGGGTGTGAGGACAGAGAGTGTGAGGACACAGGGTGTGAGGACACAGGGTGTGAGGACAGAGGGTGTGAGGACAGAGGGTGTGAGGACAGAGGGTGTGAGGACAGAGGGTGTGAGGACAGAGGGTGTGAGGACAGAGGGTGTGAGGACAGAGGGTGTGAGGACAGAGGGTGTGAGGACAGAGGGTGTGAGGACAGAGGGTGTGAGGACAGAGGGTGTGAGGACACAGGGTGTGAGGACAGAGGGTGTGAGGACAGAGGGTGTAAGGACAGAGAGTGTGAGGACAGAGGGTGTGAGGACAGAGGGTGTAAGGACAGAGGGTGTAAGGACAGAGGGTGTAAGGACATAGAGTGAAGGGTCCAAAGACTGATCCTTTCACCTGATCCAACGATTTCCCTGAGACGTCGATGCCGTTGACCTCCAGGATCTCGTCGTTGACCCCCAGCAGCCCCGTGCTCTCGGCCAGTCCTCCGCGAACCAGTCGAGATATGAACACTCCTGGAACCTGAAGGAGACGACGTCACAACTTTGCCAAACATCAGACGTCATTAGACGCCGACTCTCACCTTCTCCACTCCGTGGGGCGTCACCCGCACGCTGACGCCGTCGCGGATGTAGAAGCCGAGCGGTTTATGGGAGCCGTGTTTGTGGAGGCGCACACGCCTGTGCGTCTCAGGTAAGATGTCCACATCGATGATGGACGAGATCTGACGGAAGTTCTGAGGAAGGCCGATCATTAGGCCCATCTTGTTCTTAGAGTGGGTGGAGCCTGAGACGGTGGGGCGGAGCCCGGTCAGACCCAGTCCCTTCTTACGCCTCTGGAGGGAGTTGGTGGCAAAAACAACAGGCTCATCCTCTTTAAGACAGAAAGAGACAGAGAGAGTTTAGGAACCAGAACCAGAGGTGTCATACGAACCCCCACTTACAACAGGAAGCATGAGGGAGCTTCTGTGTGTGGGGGACATCATGAAATGGAGAGACAACAGGGGACTTGAAAAACTAACTTTTTCCTCCCCTGAAAATGTGTGTCTGATTGTTGTGAGACTGAATGTACAGCATGTACGTGTTTCTACAGTTACTGGTAGTATCATCTAGTTTCACATGCAGTATGTATGCAATGAGTCGTCAGGGCTGTAAGACAACAGGGGGCGCTGCAGGTCAGAGTGGGTAGTTCTGAACAGCGTTTCATTCGTGGCACCTGGTAAAAATATGCAAAATATCCTGTCACCCCACCCGAAAAAAAAACACAATGAAGGTCAGAGTGTGTGTGTGAGTGTGTGAGTGTGTGAGTGTGTGTGTGTGGTGGTGGTGGGGGGGGGGACTTCTGATTGTCAGGCCTTCAGTAGGAAAAAAGGTAAGTACAGCTGACATACCTGACCTGCTGCATTCCTCACACAGCATTCTGAGGTCTGTCACAAACACACACAGGAAACCACACACACACACACACACACACACACACACACACACTCCTATCCTCATTGTGTGTCTGGATGTCGTCACCCAGTCACCCAGTATCAACCAACAGGTGCCGGCGAACACAGTGACGACAACGTTGAAGAGATGAACGATCCAACAGACGTCAACGATCTGGGAATCAAACGGTGATCCTTCACATCACACACACACACAAGGAATGAAGTTTACTTCCATCTGCCATCAGCGGTACCAGTTGCCGTGTGTGTGTGTGTGTGTGTGTGTGTGTGTGTGTGTGTGACGGTCTAATCCAGGTGAATACTGTGTCTGTCATCAGTCTCTCTGAACCAAACACAGCGCTGACATTCACCGAGGCGTCCGCGAATGACGTCCGGTCTCATCACATGTTCCCGATCGTGTCTGTTTTCCTTCGTCTGTCTCTGGTCTGATAGAGTGTAACATCAGCACATCATCCGAGTTTAATGACAACACACACCGCTCCTCCGGTCCTGATGTGGACTGATGAGACACACTGAACATCAGAGCCTTTGATGACATCCTTTCAGATTAGACACACACACACACACACACACACACACACACACACACACACACACACACACACACACACACACACACGCACACACAATGAATGGCAGCATGCACCAGACAGACACCCACTGGGGGAGTTCACAACAACATCCAGCCACATTCATCAACTTAAAAAGATGAACAGCTTGTCGTTGACACTTCCTTTAGTCCTTAGATACAACAACAACAACAACAACAACAACAACAACAATAATAAGCAGCATCAGTCAAACATCCCATCTTGTCCCCCCAAAGGTCATTTCCCTGACACACTCACTGTTTCTGCTGCAGGTTGTTGTTTCAATGCCTGTCTTTCATTCAGACAGGCGTTAGTTTTACCACAATATTTATATCGTAATACAAATGGTCAGTTCTACCACCAGTGGGAGGGGTCGTCGTGCGTGTGTGTGTGACGTTGCTTCCTAAACATGGAAAATGAAAACAATGCTGTACATTAACTGTGGTGTCTCGAGGTGTGATGATGTACTTCTTTAACCAATCAGAGGTCCATACCTCGGACGAGTGCCTGCGACCTTCTTTTGCGTTTGAACCGTGTTTGTCGTAAACCCTCAGTAACAGTACCTGAGCTTGTCTGACTGTGTCGTGCAAATTGCTGCTTCAAGAGCTTCTATGGTTGAAAACCCATGAAAAAACGTGAAAAGTACTTTTGAACAGGATATGACAACATATCTATAGACATATTTACTACAGGTCCATTCACTACAACCTGAGGGAATATTCCAGGACCCTTTCACAGTCTGTAAAAATGTGCAGCTTCCCTCAGATCCTGAGACATCGTTCATGTAAATTCACAACTCTCCGACCTCTGAAACAGGCTCTGTCGTTTTGACACTGCTGTTGCCGTGGTGCTGCGATGGAATGATTGACAGTTTGAATAACCAATGCTGGCTTACATCCATCAACAGTGATGTGCGAGGAGGCGGGTCTAAAGCCACAGAGTCATGTCAATGTGAAAACAGTAGAAAGCAAAATATGTTTTATCTGGACTCTGACTGCAGCTGCTGGATCAGCAAAATGTTATCTCTGTTTCCATGACGATAAAGTTCACCAACTGCCTGATTCCTTCATTTGCTTTCCCTGAACACATCCATCTGTGGATTCTGTGGCTCCGTCTCTCTGCTGGACTTTTCCTCTGAATTAGACCAGATTATCCCTTTTCAGTCTCATGCCATGTTGACCAACCTAATCGGCATCACAATAGAAGATCAGTGTGGCGTGAACACCCAGCTGTGGACGGTGTCAGTGACATCAGTGTTATCGTGCCCTGTGGGACACACTTCGACCATCAGCGCCACCGCACGCCGGCTCATTTATTTCAACAGGATGGTCAACTCGTTTTTCTTTTTGTGAACTCAAGCTTCCATTTTGCTGCAGATGCTTTTAGCAGGGAGTAGCTGCGAAAACATGCACTCATTCACATTCGTATGTGTGTGTGTGTGTTCATGCCTCAGCAGCCTGCAGCAGGGACCATTTCATGTTGGTCATGTTTGGTCTTTGTGTTTCTAATCGCTCTGTTAATCCACAATCCAGCAACAAAGCTACTTATGAAAGGAATTTCTAATCTGTTATGACCTCCTCAAAAATCCACCTGAACCTGATGTTCACTTCCTCTCTCTATCTCTCTCACACACACACACACACACAAACACACACACACACACATCAGCGGATCAGTCTTTACTCACAACGTTCTCACACAACTGCTCGGCCTTATTGTTGAACTGTAAATCACAGCAGACCCCCCACCACACACACACACACACACACACACACACTGAGGACGGGAGGAGAACTGGGTCGAGACAACAGATTAATGACGGATTAGAAGAGACAGAAGTCAACGTGACGATCTGACAGTAATAAAGCCCCACAAACTACTTCCTGTGTGTACAGGCCCGCTGTGAGTTCCTCCAGGTCCTGTCGTCTTGTCAATAAGCTCATTTAGAAAAAAAATGTTTCTCATAAAGAAGTACTGTATATAAGTTGTGGGTAATATGCAAAGACCAGTAGTTTGCAAACAACTCATCCTTCCGGGGTGTATGGGTTAGGGTTAGTGCTAGCTAGATATTTTAGCTAGCTTTGAAACGTTGAGAATGTTAGCTAGCAAGCTACCTGGGTCTAGTAGCTTTGCACATTACCCAAGAACATGGGTAGCCTGCAAACAACCCGTCTGTTCACATTACCTGTAACATATCTACTAAATATACATGAATAAACACTTAAAAAACATCATGTGTTTACGTTCCTGGCTGTATGTCTGTTGTGAGATCAGCTGATTGCTCATTAGGTCAGAGACGTGGAGGATCCCATCCTTTGTCTCACCTTTCTTGGTTATGATGATGCGGAGTAGCGGATTGGCGGACGACACGGCTTTGTGGAAGTTGTCGTCATTGTTGATGGGAAGCAGGTCTCCGTGGTCGTCAGCGTATCCCAGCAACATGTCCACATCGGGGATGTGATGGATGGTTTGGAGGAGGCTGTAGAACTGCTGGAAGCCCCCGGGGCAGTTCCTCTTCAAGGCAAAGCGACGGTATTCCGCTTCGAACTGGAAACAACAAACACAAACATCAACAAACAAACATCATCATCATGTTGTTGTTTTTTTTACCTTGTGAGGACGATTTAATCCAGATGACTATTACCAATACTACTGTGGCCATTTTGATTCTCTCTAAAGGTAAATCCAGCTCATCATAACCTGCTGGGTTCATAACTGTTTTGTAACTTCTTCACTTCTTAACTGACTAGTGTCAAAGAAAAATATCAAAAATCTATGATGAGTTGAAGCGGATGTCTGAATTTGTAAACAACGTATCCTATCTAAGAAAGGTGAAACAGGAGATGGATTCTCTCCGAGGACGGACAGACGGGCAGTAGATATCTCATGGACAGATAACAAGATGAACATGACAACGACGATACTGTTACGACAAAGTACGACCTGTACGACAAAGTCTGAAGACAAAGGCTACACAGAGAAGGATCAGAGGTCCATCAGGACGCAGAGCAGCTGGACGTGTCGCCACACGACACCAGCACCAGATGGTCCAGTCTACAGACACACTGAACAGAAGGCGTCAGAAACACTAAATACTACCAGTACTACTATTTGTACAACTACTACCACAAATGATGATGATGATGATGATGATGATGATGATGATGCAGGAAGTATAGAGAGCGAGGACAAAGGAAATGAGGACAGAGGATGTGAGGACAGAGGGCTTAAGGACACAGGGTGTAAGGACAGAGGGTGTAAGGACAGAGGATGTGAGGACAGAGGGTGTAAGGACAGAGGATGTGAGGACAGAGGGTGTAAGGACAGAGGGTGTAAGGACAGAGGGTGTGAGGACGTAACATACGAAATGAATTGTATTGTAATAAATCATATTAGAAAGTTAACGGTACTTAAAGGAACAGTACGTTCCTTTAAGTTGTAAAATATTTGTTGTACTTGTGGTATAATAATCCACAGTACCCAAACCATGTCCATGTATCAACAACAACCTGCCATGTTTGTTTATTGTATATCTGATATGAACTATTCAGTGGAACCCATTGTTTTCACTGGACATAAGATGTGAATTAATGTAACATGAAAACACCTTCAGTCACCTCCAACCTTTCCATGTGCTTTTCTGTATCTTTTCAACATCTTTATTCAAAATGTTGCCAGATGTTGTACACACGTTTTCTTTTCTTCGTTTCCTATTTTCATTATATGAATTGTGTGTTTTTAATGTCTTTTTTTGAATCCTGTACAGTAACTGGAATGACATTCTATTCTACATGAATAAGAAGTAACGCTATTAACTGTATAATGTTTCATAAGTAGTTTTTGATGTTATAAAGGATAATATCTATGTCGTTCTATATAGTAAACAGAGTAAAGTTGCATATAGTAAATATAGTCTATGGATTTGATATAAACAAACTACCTATAACAGAGTAATGAAATGTGGCCATACAAGTACCTGGTACTAGCATGTCAGCCAGTGCTGCTAACATTAGTACCACAGTACAAAGTCTATCACTACTACAACCAGTTCCACGACTACCAGTACCAACACTACGACCACTAGTACCCCCACTAGTACCACTACAAACACTACCCCTACGAGTACCACTACCACTACTAGTCCCACTACCACCACTACTACTACTAGTAGCACCAATAGTACCACTACTAGTACCGATAGTACCACTGCCACAACTACCACCACTACTACTACTACTAGTACCATTACTAGAACGAACAGTACCACTACTAGTACCGATAGTACCACTGCCACAACTACTATTACTCGTGACACCACTACCATACACTACGCACGGTTCCCCGGAGGAATCTCGCCGGCTTCCGTAGATGTTCATCGGACTGGAGCCCGACAGCAGCGTCATTGGACCCGATTCTACCTGACACACA
>CAAKHB010007741.1:3934-17115 GCA_901007665.1 Aeoliscus strigatus
GCGCTTTCTTCTGAGACACCCAATCATGTCACAGAACACCAGCAAAGAAAGTGTTTTCTAACCTGATGAAACTGTGGATTGGAGCAGAAAAAATATTCTTGCTTGTAATTATTACTATTAGTAGTATTATGAACACTGATGGTATCCCAGGCGCTACATTGGTGCGAACATACTTTGGCAACTAATTGCATCAGAAAACGACGTTGCCCTTCACAGCCAATTTGCAGTCATTATGGTAATGACACGCCAGCTTCTGGCAACAGAGTGAATGGGATTACCGTAATGACAGCAACGTGGCTGTTCAGGAACCGATCACTGTTTTCTGTACAGTACGGTAGTGTGGTCTGCACCAGTGTAGCGCCAGCGATAACGTCTGTGTCAAAGGGTTAAACGGTCAATGAGTAATTAACTGCCCAATCAATCACTAACTATTGAGGTAATTAGTTCTTTGCTGTGGATCTCTCTGGTGATATAGTATAGTAGTGATGGAGTATCTGTGACCTTTGACCTTGGTTTGTCCACACGCGTCACCACTAAAGACGATCACAACCTGGGTGCTGCTGAGATGGTAATTGGTTGACTGGTGTGAAGTGTGTTTGGAGTGTGTGTGCTGCTTGACCTCACACACACACACACACACACACACACACACACACACACACACACACACACACACACACACACAGCGGTTAGAAACTCCTAAACGAGATTTGTGCTTCTTTGAAATTACAGCTGACGCCTTCAGCAGAAGAAGTTTGTGTTTATTCTCCACTTTCACTGACACCAGCCTGAAGCTGTCAACACACACACACACACACACACACACACGCTCAGGTGTGTGTGCTCTCCGCCGGGAGGATTTAAGCAGTGTGTGTTTGACAAAACGCTTGCAGGTGTGAGAACAAGTGTGTTTGTACTGAGGATGTGTCGTTTACCATCGTTGTAGCTTTTCATCAGCGTGTGAAAACAACTTACACGCTCTGTGTGTGTGTGTGTGTGTGTGCGTGTGTGTTCAAGGTTGCCACTGTTTACACTTTGTGAGGACGTGTGTGTGTGTGTGTGTGTGAACGTATGTGTTGTCTGCAGCTGGTTGGTCTCACTGGTTCCTCTTCCTCTTCTCTCTCCATTTCTGTCTCCAGGACGTCAGAAAGTCGTCACACAGGGCGCATCCTGCACAGACCAGACATCAAACCATGACTTCACCTCAGGACGTCACGTTTGGTGAGTGGTCGGAACGAAGGAGAGGAGGAGGAGGTGTGTGAAGGAAGGAAGGAGAGGAGGAGGAGGTGTGTGAAGGAAGGAAGGAGAGGAGGAGGAGGTGTGTGAAGGAAGGAAGGAGAGGAGGAGGTCTGAACGAAGGGGAGGAGGAGGTGTGTGAAGGAAGGAAGGAGAGGAGGAGGTCTGAACGAAGGGGAGGAGGAGGTGTGTGAAGGAAGGAAGGAGAGGAGGAGGTCTGAACGAAGGGGAGGAGGAGGTGTGTGAAGGAAGGAAGGAGAGGAGGAGGTCTGAACGAAGGGGAGGAGGAGGTGTGAAGGAGGTCCTTGTGGTTCACGTGATGTCATGTTCCGTTTGTTCCAGATAAATGTTGAGCAGCTTTGCAGATAGTCTGTGGGCAGATAAGGTCTCTACTGTGGCAGGTTGTAATGGTACGCTGAACACACACACACACACACACACACACACACACGCTAAAGTACGGTAGCTCCCTGCTCAGACACAGATAACGGTTACAGATACAGTGTTCCATGACTCGTGTGTGTGTGTGTGTGTGAAACAAGAAGAGACAAATGAGCTTCCATCTTCCATACAAACATGCAGTGGTTTTCATATTGTTCATGTATAATATTAATATAAGCGCTCCAAGGAAAAGTAGTCGAGCCACGATCAACAAACTGATGGATACAGTGATTGTCCTTCTTCCTCCGTCTTCACACGCCAACGTATGCTAGCGCCAACGTAGCAGCAGCGATACAGTCGGTGTGAAAGGGTTAATACATGGAAACTGATAGGAGATATTTGCCGGTGAGGTGATGGATGTGTTTACAAGTGTCTGTCTCACACACACACACACACGCACACACACTGAGCCACTGAACCTGCATGTTGTTTCTAAACCTGGTTGATCCTCTGTGCTCCAGTTGTCCTGACGGAGCGGCAGCTTTTGTCTCTCGACAGCTCGTCACCGGCGGCGTTGCGTAATCCTGGAGGTCAAATGACCGGAGGCAGTGGCAGGAGGGCGAAGCCACAGAGTTTAAATTAAGCGTGGCGGCGCGGTAACTGTGCTTTAAACAGAAGCGAAGCTCAGCCCCGAAATCTCCTGTTGACTCGTTTCACCAAGCTGCTGCGAAATTATCATATGTCACATGTCAGCAGAGCTGTTTACCCACTTCCTTCACATCACTGGACTGTTTTGACCTGCTGACAGATGAATCGGGTGAAAATATACAATAATATTCACGTAGGTGTCATTACACAGAAGTCAAAGGTCAGTGGGTGTCAATCATTGACTCGTGTCATTTAACACGTGAGCAAAGACTCATTTTACTGAATATGGATTCAGTGCTCCTTCTGTAGGTTTCTGCCTTTAATTCACACTTGACGAGCACCCGAGCCTTCATATCGGTCAGTAAACAGAACGTAATGACTCCTGCGGGCTCTGATGAGACTCTGCTGGAGCGTCGGTGGAGAGCGTGAGAGATCGGTGCTTCGGGCCAGTGTTTGTCCAGGGAGGCGTCAGGGGACGAGGAAGAGAACGTGATGGTTATTGGCTCCATCGTCTCACTGTGCAGCTGTCGAAGAGTCGGCCTGACCTGTGATGTCTCTGAGGCGAACATCCAGCTCAAACGCCAGCTTTTTCTTTGAAGAGGAAGCAGAGAGGTGAGCGAGGTTCAGCAGCTCTCTCTGCCACGATGTTTTAAATCATTCAACACACCCTGAACATCCACAGCTTTTGTCAGCAGTGTGTAACTCCTTGGAGCATCGTCAGCAAAAAAACACTCCAGCAGCTTTGAAACTTCAGAGGAGAAGGAGTCAGAGCACGGATCCTCGAAGATCACATGACTTTGTGATCGATAACAGTTCGGGCTGCGTGCTTAAGGTTCACATGGGTTTGACCTGCACGCATCATGTCCATCTTAAATCACTCAATACTTTATCTGAAGCTTGAGAGCTAATTATCCTCACACAAAAACACACTGCACTGTGTGTGTGTGTGTGTGTGTGTGTGTGCACGATTCACTTACGAGCATACGAATGACTCCAAAGAGTCATGTTATGTACCACTGTAGCAAAGACCCCGGTTCTTGTCATTATGACGTGATGGCGGCGTCCATTGGAGCGCTGACATCAGGTTCAGGGCATGTGAGGAAGCTCAGCACTAAAAAAAGTCTGTCCCGTTTTGTCAGCGGAGCGGCGTCTAAAATAAAACCAGCTGTCTCTGGACCTCAGCGAGCGGAGCTGGTCTCCACCGGGTTGCACCTCTCTTCACTTCCTTCTTGTTTTCTGTTGACGTTGGACTCTATTCATCGACAGAAGCCTCCAAGAGGGACGTGACCTGTCGGGGTGAGTCTCACATCTCTGACGGACCCCGAAGTGGTCGCTCAGACCTTTCTGTCACAAATCAGAAGCAAACGGTGCCGCAGCGGTTTGCTCTTCCTGTTTCCTCTCGATATAACCAGCCGCGATGTGATCTGGAATATTCTGAGAGCGCGGCCAATCGGAGACAAAGTGCTGAGCCGAGCACAAGGAAGCACTTGGGGGCAATGTTTTCACTGCGTGGAGTTATTGGAGAGATTTGACAGCTCAATTATTGTGAATGTTTCACTGTGAAAAAAAGGAGGAAATCAGCGTCCATGGCTGACATTTCAATTAGCGGCGCTTGTCGGGCGCTTCTGTCAAACCTTCTTCAGTCGGTAGCAGAGGAACCGGAATATCTGTGTGAGTGTGTGTGTGTGTGTGTGTGTGTGAGTGTGTGTGTGTGTGTGTGTGTGTGTGTGCGGCGCAGCCTCCCCCGGTCAGACGATCACTTGGTGGAGCAACATGACGCTCAGACGTCCATCGCTTCCTGGAAGCTGAGAAACAGCCGTGTTGCTGTCATTACGGTAATACCATTTGCTCTGTTGTCATTACCGTAATGACAGCAACTTGCCTGTGACGTGCAACTTTCACGAACCCTTTTCTGAAAATAGTCGCACTATGGTACTCCAAAATATGTCAGCACAAGCGTGTCACTGGTGATAGATCAGTGTTAAAGGGTTAAACAAACCAGCAGCGGGGGAAGCAGTGATGTCATCATCATCATCACACTTTTTCTGGTTGGGTCACTGGAGGTCATGAAAGAATCCAGCAGCAGAATGTGCAGGGCAGGAAAACTCCTTGTGAGTTGCACGGAGCAGAACATCTCCCCAGAAGAAGGATGAGAAAACATCCAGAGGTCACCGGGTGAGAAGATAACGAGAGGAAGTAATTTCTGTTTGGGGTCTCCTTCCATCCCACGGCGCCGCTGCCTGCAGAGCGAGAACACGCCAGGAGCCAAAGGTCCAGTGTGGGTGTGTGTGCGCGGCCTCCGCACGACGCCTCAGCTGCTAACGATGCTTTGTAGCTCCGAGAAGTCAGATGTAGAATCAATGGTCGTCTCTAATTGGTCGTCCACAGGGAAACGTGAAGAATCATACCGCTCAGAGCGCCGTGATTGATGAGGACGCTGCCTCGCTTTCATGGCAACGTTTGTTCTAGATTCTTCTTGCCTGTGGACACACTTGTGGTAGTTGTCAGGAAATGTGATGGAACACGTTCACAGAGACGAGATGATTCCTCAGTTGGAGCAACAGCTGTAGTCGTACTACACAGTCGTACTGTGAAGTATTACTGGATAACTAGAATACCATTAGATACCTGAAGAACCAGCATAACCATCACAGCTGACAAAGTGACTAACCTTTGTGCGTGTGTGTGCATGCAGCTGCCAGACCAGGCCGTGGTGGGGAAGGTCCAGTAGAACCGGACCAGAAGAAGGAACTCCAGCAGATCACAGCCGATGAGCCGGAGGCGGAGCCTGTGTCCGTGAAGGAGCGTCTGGCCATGTACCAAGCTGCAGTTTCCTGTAAAGAAAGCAGCACGTCCTCGTCCGCCGCGGTAAGATCACACCCACCTACTACGTTTCTACAACGTTTACCGTAATTTGACTCAGTGAAACAATCATCGGATAAAGAATCTTTATCTTTACATCAGCTCTTGTCAGAAACCAGAGAACTTGAAATAATGCAGATGTTCTGAAATAAATCGCTGTGTCGCCGAAACCAGCACTTTATCTGATAATTGGTTGACATGGCAACAAGCCACTTGCGCTTCGTTCCAGCAGATCGAATGATGAGTGTTTGCAAACTCCTCTTCTCCTCTCTGTGCTCAACCTCCCACAACTCTGTGTTTGTGTGTGTGTGCACGCGCGCATTCACTGCAGCTGCTGTCTGTATGTCAACACACACACAAGTGACAAGGTCCTTAAATAAATCCGTCGACCGCTCTGCTGCCACCACTGCTTCGACGCACACGTTAGACGTTTGTCAGGTGTGTAAAGAAACGCTAGCTCACGCAGCAAAGAGTACAACTACCTTCATTTGTTTTCCTGCAAATAGTTGCATAATTAGGGTACTCCAAAGTCACCAGTCACCTGTCACCAATGTAACACCGGGGGTGAACAGCTGAGACGACTGCACACACCAAGGCTGCACTGCAAAAAGTGTTTGTGTGATTTATGTCAGTGGGGTGTGTGTGTGTGCGTGTGTGTTCTCCTGCAGCTCATGGAGGAGTCGGAGGCCTGCTCTCTGCCAGGAGGTCTGGCCAGTGTGAAGAAACAGTTTGAGACCCAGGTGTTCTCGTCGTCCCAGTCCAGCAGCACCCAGGTCCACATCCAGCAGAGATCTGTGCAGGTAGGAACAGATGGACAGGGTGTGTACGCGTGTATATGCACACTCCCACGCATACACACAACTATACAGTACACACCTGTACATTTACATCCTAATACACAGAAACACACACACATACAAAAGGAGACAACATATAACACACACACACGTGACTTGTACGATGTATTTATGAAAGAACTATTGTTTACACATGTGAATGGTACATACACACACGCTCAGTGTGTTATCCACACACAAACACACACACTCATTGAAAAAAACTCCTTCCCTATCTTCACCATAGCAACTAGGGTTCTGATGGTTGACTCATCGCTTAAGCCTTTAAAACCGACGGTATCCCCAGCGATACATTGACGTTGGCATATTTTGGAGTACCGTGATTACACGGACGACGGTTCCTTAAAGCTGAGAAGTTGCAACGTTCATTGGTTTCTGGGAGTTGACAGCAGCCATGTTGCTGTCATTACAGTAAGTCCATTCGCGCTGTTGCTGGAAGCTGGCACGCCCTTACTGTAATGAAAAGAACTTGGCTGTGAAGTGCAATTAATGTACTGAGTGATACCGCAGGTGTTGAAGGGTTAATTTGGAAGGACAGACAGGAAATGGTCCATCGAGTTATTTTTGACACTGACGGCTGCATCTCGTCATTAACTGTCGGCAAAATGAATTAATGTTTTTATTTGGAGTGAACCCCTCCTCTACATCCCAAAGAAATTTTAATAATTACATAAAAATAAAAAACCTCATGGATAGACAAGAGAGACGGCGAGCAGTTTGTCATAGCAACGACAAACCCAGCTCCATCATCTACGCAACACATTATCGAAGCTCTGTTTTACATGATGTTCGTTCTGTCCTCGAACGCACCATGCCTTACAGGTGGATGTGGACTCCGATGCCTTTCAGTGGACGCCAGTTAACCCGTCATTCAAATCTTCAGTGGTGACGAGCTACGACAGCTCCTCGTCAACTGTGAACACCTCGGCGGCTCAGGAGACCACCTCCAGCCTGCAGGGGGCAGAGGAGAGCGCTGTATCGGGGCAGACGCTCCCCCTGCAGCGGTCCTCCGACAGTAAGGAGCAGTACTTCAAACACAAGAGCATGGCCGAGCTCAAGCGCCTCTACAAGCACATTCACCCCGACGTCCGCAAGAACCTGGAAGAAGACTTCCTGTGCCAGCTCACAGAGGAGGAGAAGAAGCAGCTGGAGAGCCAGGAGGTGGTTGGCGACGTTCAACAGGCCTGCTTCATGTTTGAGAACGATGGAAACCGCTCCAGTCGCTCCTCGAGTCCCGACAGAGACTCGGTGGAGTGGGACGAGGTCCTCAAAGGGGAGGTGCAGTCCAGGCGCTGGATGTTTGAGAACAAGCCCCTGGACACCATCAGAGACGACACCCCGGACGAGAACGAGGTGAACAACATCGCCCAGCAGGAGATCATCGCTGGGAAGGATGTGAGATACACAGCGTGGATGTTTGAGACGCGGCCCATGGATGCTCTGGGCGCAGAGGAGCACGAGTCACCAGAGCAGCCACAGCAACGCAGCGACCTGGCCAGAGGCGACGTACGCACGGCCACGTGGCTCTTTGAGACGCAGCCACTCGATTACCTCAACAAGATCTACCAGGAGGACGAGCAGGACGTGGTCACCAAGAAGGACATCACAGGGGGCGACGTGAAAACCGCCAGGTACCTGTTCGAGACCCAGCACCTGGACTCCCTGAGCAGAACGGAGACCATCGAGGAGAGCAACTTCCTCAGCCTCAAGTCCCAACGGGAGGAGGTCAAAGGCGACGTGAAGACCACCACGCGCATGTTCGAGACTCAGCCCATGTGCGTGATTCGAGGAGACTCTGGAGAGATGCTGGAGATCACTACCGTTCGCAGGGAGGAGACCGAGAAAGGAGACGTGAAGACATCACGCTGGATGTTTGAGACACAGCCGCTGGACACCATCAACAAGGACCTGGCTGAGGTGAGGCTGATCTGTGGCATCTCCATGGAGGAGGACGTCCACGGTGGCGTCAACAGAGGCCGATGGCTGTTTGAGACGAAGACCATAGACGCCATCAAGGACGAGGAGTGGGAATGTCCTCAGACACAAAGGGAAGAAATCATCGGCGCAGACGTCAGGAGGCACTGTCTGGTTTTTGAGACGCAGCCTATGGACACCCTCAAGGACAACGCCAACCAGCGACCTACGCCCTCCGAGATGATCGTCGGAGGCGACGTTCAGTCAGCGAAGCATCTGTTCGAGGCGGGGCCGCCGGAACATCTGAAGGAGCTGCGTGAGGTGGGAAAGCTCCAAAAACTGGTGGCGTCAGAGGAGGAGAGGGGCGACGTGAGGCATCAGAGGTGGGTGTTTGAGAGTCAGCCGCTGGAGAACATCAGGGAGGAACAGAAGGAGAAGACAAGAACTGTGAACATTGAGGCGCTGGACAAAGGAGACGTGAGCAATTACAAGGAACGGTTCGAAAGCATGGATCTGAGTAAGTGTGAGGGGACGCAGAAGATACAGGTGGAGGGCGTCACAAGCGGTTCCGTCAAGTCCAACCGGGTTCTCTTTGAGTCTGCCCCGATGATGTACGCCATGCAGGACAGCTCGGGTCACTACCACGAGGTGAGGACGGTGAGGCGCGAGGAGATCGTGAAGGGAGACGTGCGCAGCTGCAGGTGGATGTTTGAGACCCGTCCGATCGACGAGTTTGACGAGAGCATCGATAAGTTCCAGATCATCAAAGGAATCTCCAAACAGGAGATCCAGTCGGGAGATGTGAAAACCGCCAAGTGGCTGTTTGAAACCCAACAACTGGACACTATCAGGTCTCAGTCGGAAGACACCACAGCCAAGGAGGACATTCAGATTGAGAAAGGTGACGTGAAGACCTGCAGGTGGCTGTTTGAGACGCAGCCCATCGACGTCCTGTACGAGAAGCAGGAGAAGAGCGAGGCCAAGGATGTGCAGGGCGGGGACGTGAAGACCTGCACGTGGCTCTTCGAGACGCAGACCCTGGACAACATCCACGACCACAGCGAGGCCGAAACCATCTTGAGAACCTGCACGGTAAAACAGGACGACATCCAGGGCAAAGACGTACGACTGGCTCGCTTCCTGTTTGAAACAGAGAACCTGGAGAACATCAGCGGAGAGGACGGTGGCTCCTTCAGGAGGGTCACGGAGATTGACGTCCAGTCCGGCGACGTCTCCCGGATGAAGTATATATTTGAAAACCGCTCGTCCGACATCATGAGCTCCACCTCCGAGGAGACAATGCAGAGGTTGAAGACGCAACAAGCCGAGGACATTCAGAGTGGCAACGTGGTCAACTGCACCTGGATGTTCGAGAACCAGCCCATCGACGCCATCCGGGAGGAGGAGGCCAGAGATACGTGCACAGTGACGGACGTGCAGGGTGGCGACGTAGACAAAGGACGATTCATTTTCGAGACGTATTCCCTGGATCAAATCAAAGATGAGTCTGCAGATGTATGTAACGTCACTAGCGTTTCCAGAGAAGACGCCATAAAGGGAGATGTGAAGAACTACACCATGATGTTTGAAACCCAGCCGTTGTATGCACTGCGCGACAAAGAAGGACATTACCACGAAGTGACGACCGTCACCAAGGAGGAAATCATGAGGGGAGATGTGGTCGGCACCCGCTGGCTCTTTGAGACCAAGCCTTTGGATTCCATCAGAGACTCGGAGGAAGTGTACGTTATCAAAGCTGTGACGGAGGAAGGCCTCAACAAAGGGGACGTGAGTTCAGCCAGGTGGAAGTTCGAAACGCAGCCTCTGGACGAGATCACAGAGGAAATCAAAGAAAGGTCCAAGACCGTGTGGGACATCCAGGGTGGAGACGTTCAAACCAACAAGCAACGCTTCGAAACGGACGAGATGTCTCAGAAGTTCATCCGAACAGTCAGCGTGAGCGAGATCCAGAAAGGGGATGTCCGGTCTGCCACGTGGATGTTTGAGACACGCACCATCGACGAGATCCGCGGCGAAGGCGGCGAGTGCGATGGCATGGAGAGGGTGACGAAAGAGGAGGTGACAAAGGGCGACGTCAAGCAGGCGGTGTGGCTCTTTGAGAAGCAGCCGCTCGACTGCATCAAAGACGCCGACGCTCAGCCCACCGTCACCAAGGAGGAGATCCCTCCGGCCGACGTGAAGAGCACGACGTGGCTGTTTGAGACAACTCCGTTCCATCGGTTCAACCAGAGCAGCGTGGAGGAGAAGGACATCATGGGGAAGAGCATCAAGGAGACGCTGGAGGAGCTCTACTGCCAGAAGATGGTCAACTCGCAGGGGATCCTCATCGAGGCCGACGAGATCGGAGACGTCCGCATGGCCAAGTACAGACTGCAGAACCAGGAGGCGCCGCAGATCCAGAGGGAGGAGGTCATCAGAGGGGATCTCAGCAACATCATGATGAACCTCCTGAACCGCAGGGAGACCACGGAGAAGGCCATCACCGTCAACACGGAGGAGCGAGGGAACATCAACACCACGGTAGAGCAGCTCTTCAGCCAGGACAAGGGAACCAGCTTGGAGAAAGAGGAAATCATCCGCGGCGACATCCAGGAGGCCATCAACAGTCTGCTGACCAACAAGGACTCGTCCAAACGGGGGATTCTAATCCAGGAGGACGAGAAAGGAGATGTGAGGATGACCATCTACTCTCTCCTCAACAAAGACGAGAGAACGAGCGCGGAGAGAGAGGAGATCATCCAGGGCAACGTCAGCAGGACGCTACATCGCCTCCTCTCCAATTCAGGAGCAGAGGACTCCAAAAGGATCAAGGTGGACGACACGGAAAGAGGCAACGTCAGTTTCTACAGCACCTGCATCGAGTCGGGAGCCCTGGACTACCTGAAGCAGCTTCAGTATGAACCCGACCAGCCCCAGGAGCAGAGGGAGAAGGAGCACATCATCGGCGGCGACATTGAGGAAACCAAAATACTGCTGCGCAAGAATCAACAAGAGATTGGACGCACGGTGACCGAGGACGACATCGTTCCCGGAGACGTGTTCAACACCGTCAAAGTGTTCATGGCTGAACCAGCCGCCAACTACAGGAACCTGGAGAGAGAGGACATCGTCAAAGGAGATCTGACGGCCGCCCTCAGCTCCCTGAAGCAGGCCATCAACCAGAGGGTGGTGGTGGAGAGGGAGGAGGTGGTGAAAGGGGACATCTCCACCACCCTGAGATCTCTGGAGGAGGCGCAGCACCAGGCCAAAGACCTGGAAAAGCCAGAAATCGTCCGGGGAGATGTTCGAGGTGCTATGGAGTCGCTGGAGAAATCTGCATCCACAAAAACCGAAGCCACTGTGGAGGACTTGGTGGCAGGCGACATCAGAGGGACGCTGAAGTCCTTGGAGGAAGCCAAGCAGGCTGTGAAGGAGCTGGAGAAGGAGGACATCATCAGAGGGGACATTCACACCGCCATGCAGAGTCTACACGAGGCATCCAGCGAAAAGAAGGTCTACCAGCATCAGGTGAGCGAACAGGGCGATGTGAGAGGAACCATCCAGCTCCTCTTGGAGCCCGGAGCTTCCCCCAGACTGCAGCGGCGAGGGAGCGTGGAGGGCGACGTGAGGACGTCCATCAAATGTCTGTACGAGGGACAGGAAGCAGCAACGCTGGAGAAGGAGGAGGTAATCAGAGGTGACGTGCAAGGAGCCATCAAGTGCCTGATGCAGAGGAAGCAATACTCCAATCTGAAGCGCAAGAAGGTGAAAGCCTCTGGGAAAAACCTGACAGCCGTGAATCAAGTGGAAGCAACAAGGGAGAGCGCAGCTGCGTGTTCGAGCCCCGCTGTGAGAAACCTCTGTGTGAGCAGTGAGCAGACACACAGCAGGTCAGCGAAAACACCGGGACCCACTCACATGGAGAAAACGACCAGTAGCACCGCAACGTCCGAGGACGACGTAACGGAACACAGGATGCACGTGCAGAGGGTACATGGTCAGAAAACACACATGCAAGAAACACAGATGCAGAAAACACAGGCACAGGAAATGCATGTGCAGAAAGCACAAGCGCAAGAAATACAAGCCAAGGAAACACGCACGCAGAAGACACATGTGCAGAGAATAAATGCACGCGAAACACAAATGCAGACAAAACATGCGCCGAAAAGCGCAGGCACAGGAAGCGCATGCGCAGAAGACCCATGTGCAGAGAATACATGCACAAGAGACACAAACGCAGATAAAGCATGTCCCGAAAGCACCGGCGCAGGAAACCCATGAGCGGAAAAGTCAAGCAGAAGAAACGCAAATGAAGAAAACACACATGCAAGAAACGCAGGCGCAAAAAGCACATGTGCAGACAACACATGTGCACAAAGCACAGGCGCAGGAAACGCACGTGCAGAAAGCACAAGCACAAGAAATACAAGCCAAGGAAACACAAGAGCAGAAGACACGTGTGCACAAAACTCAGGTGCAGGAAACACATGTGCAGAAAGTAAATGTGCAGACAAAGCATGTGAGGAATATTCAAGCACAGAAGACACATGTGCAAGAAATACAAGCGACAGAAACACAGAAAGCACAAGGAAAGGAAACACAAGTGCAGAAACCAAACTTGTACAATCCCCAAGGACGAGAAACACCTGCGCAGAGAGCGAATGCCCAGAAAGACGAGGCGCAGAGGCTGATTGTCACGAAGCTGAAACAAGCTGCTGGTGAGGATCGGTCAGAGACGACTGCCTGCAGCGGCGGCCTGAAGGTGGCGCCATCCATGATGGGCATCTCTCAGATGCATGAGACAAGGACATCCAATCACAGTGTCTCTCAGACAAGTGAGATGAGGACGTCCAATCACAGCGTCTCTCAGACGGGTGAGAAGAGGACGTCCAATCACAGTGTCTCTCAGACGGGTGAGAAGAGGACGTCCAATCACAGTGTCTCTCAGACGGGTGAGACGAGGATGTCCAATCAAATAGTCTCTCAGACGGGTGAGACGAGGACGTCCAATCACAGTGTCTCTCAGACGGGTGAGAAGAGGACGTCCAATCACAGCGTCTCTCAGACGGGTGAGACGAGGACGTCTAATCACAGTGTCTCTCAGACGGGTGAGACGAGAACGTCCAATCACAGCGGGATGTCAACTCAGAGAACCTTCAACGCCGGAGCCAAGCTGCCGAGGAACGGGAAGCCTCAGATTTATTTCCCCCCCCCCCCCCCCCCCCCCCCCCCCCCCCCCCCCCCCCGCCCGGCCCCCCCCCCCCCCCCCCCCCCGACTCT
>CAAKHB010007741.1:34623-52111 GCA_901007665.1 Aeoliscus strigatus
CTTTTGTGTGTGTGTGTGTGTGTGTGTGTGTGTGTGTGTGTGTGTGTGTGTGTGTGTCTCTGCAGCAGGCTGTCACATCTGTCTCCATCAGCCGGTGCATATGAGCCTTTTCACTGGAGTGGGACAGACATGAGGCGTCTCTCACATGCATGCGCACACACACACACACACACACACACACACAGAATCATGGCACCCATATTTTGACTGATTGTTCTTCAGAAGTCAATCTTCTGCCGTACATCCTGACGGCCATCTTTGATTGACTGTGTATGTCAGCTCTGATTGCCTGACCACCCCTCCTTCTCTCACGCCATTTCAGCTGAGATTGGCTCCAGCTCCCCGTGTGACCCCTCCCCTCAGCTGGGATTGCACGTCTGTGGGTTCATGAATCTTCACCTCCAGTTCTGGTCCTGTGAGTCCCGACAAACGAGTTTGGACCCGGTGGACGTGGCGCCGTCTGTGCAGCTGCCAAATCCACTGGCAGCCGTCGATCCTCCACTTCCTTTGTCTCCGCTAAGCGGCTTTCACTTCAGACGCTTTGAGCCATGAGCCGGTGTGTCCTGGCTGTGGGACGTGTCCACAGGACATGTCCACAGCCGTCCGGCAGCATCTAAGAGACAAAGATGTCCGATGGGGTTTGAGAGCGGATCGGACTCTAACCTGTGGAGCTTCTTATCTGCAGCCGAACAGCAGGAGGCGCCGATAAGGCGCTGAGTCATGAGCTGCGTGGTTGATCCTTACCAGCTGACTTGTCACGTTTGTAACAATATGTGTGTGTGTGTGTGTGTGTGTGGACATGGAGTCACTTTCCTGTTTCCTGTTTTGAACATGTCTGTGTAGATGTCAGGCGTCCTCCAGAAACAGAGGAATCTATTGAGCTGCTCACACACACACACACACACACACCCTGGAGGAAGGTCACCCTGCCCACACTAATGACTGCAATCAATTATCTGTGGCGCCACACACAGCGTTCCTTGACGTCTGAAAGGGACTTCACCGTTTGTCATGGTCACCATGGAAACAAACAACACTCGTGATGTTTCTAGCTGTGGAACATTAGATAATGGATGGAAGACAGGAGGAGAGCAGGAGGAAAGAGATGAACGTGGTGATGACGTGTTTGATCTTCAGGCTGCGTCTCATAGGTTCTGTGTCTCCTCCTCTGCGTCACGGGTTTGATTCACTCTGTGATCAGTCACTGATCAAAGTAACTCACTGCGACGCTCCAGCACATCTGACGTCTGCTGCATCGGCTCCCCAGGTGTCTTCGTCTGTTGGTCCTCGTGTCCATGCGTCCACGTGTCCAGACGCAGCTAGCAGTCACGCTAACAAGTAGCCATTTGTGGAGGGACAATACAACTGACCCTTTGTCTCTGCTGTCGTTTCAGATGAAGCGAGGTGAAGATGCGACGTTTTGAGGTCTCCTGAGCCGGGACAACCGTTCTCCGCAGCCCGCTCCAGCTTCCAGCAGCGTCCGTCCACTGAAGTTAATGCGTGAGGCGAGGACGGGGCGCGGCGGCGAGCGGACGGGTCGTTCGCTGCCGATAGCGGCGGCCAGGTGAGCAGTGATGGCGTCCAAGGTCTCCTGCTTCTACCTGCTGACGGTGGTCTGCTGGGCCAGCGCCCTGTGGTACCTGAGTGTGTCCCGCCCCTCCACCTCCTACGTGGGCCCACTCAGCGTCCCCGTCCGCAGGGCGCCCAAAGCCCGAGGGAACGCCACCTTCAGCAACATCCGCACGCGCTCGCTCAACCCACACGACTTCGGCTACCTCATCAACGAGGACAGGAAGTGTGAGACGGAGCCGCCGTTCCTCGTCATCCTGATCAGCACCACGCACAAGGAGTTTGACGCGCGGCAGGCCATCAGGGAGACGTGGGGCGACGAGAGCATGTTCCCCGATGTTCGCGTGGTCACGCTCTTCTTGCTGGGCCGCAGCACGGACGCCGTCCTCAACCAGATGCTGGAGCAGGAGAGCCAGATCTTCCACGACGTGGTGGTGGAGGATTTCATCGACTCGTACCACAACCTGACGCTGAAGACGCTGATGGGAATGCGCTGGGTGGCCACCTTCTGCCCCCGGGCCCAGTACGTCCTCAAGACGGACAGCGACATCTTCGTCAACATGGAGAACCTCATCTTCAACCTCCTGAAGCCCTCCACCAAACCCCGGAGGAGGTACTTCACCGGCTACGTCATCAACGGCGGGCCTATCAGGGACGTGCGCAGCAAGTGGTACATGCCCAGGGATTTGTACCCAGACAGCAAGTACCCCCCGTTCTGCTCCGGCACCGGGTACGTCTTCTCCGCAGACGTGGCCGAGCTCATCTACCAGACGTCCCTGCGCACCAGGCTGCTGCACCTGGAGGACGTGTACGTGGGCGTGTGCCTGCGCCGGCTGGGCATCCACCCGTTCCAGAACAGTGGCTTCAACCACTGGAAGATGGCGTACAGCCTCTGCCGCTACCGCCGGGTGGTGACGGTGCATCAGATCTCCCCCGAGGAGATGCACCGCATCTGGAACGACATGAGCAGCAAGAAGCACCTCAAGTGCTGACGTCACCTCTCCAGAAAGGTAACTAGGCGTCGTCATGGCGATGGCTGCGATTGGGCGGCTTGCGTCACGTGAACGTTGCCAGCGCTCGGAGCGTCGCTTCTGTTTGCAGAGAACGTAGAACCGAACCTGACGGACATCTCGGTGCAGTTGGCGCCACAGACACACAACAGAGACAGACAGAAGAACCGACGCTACAACGATGAACTCGCAACTCGTTCCTCGTCAGGAATGTTTTCTGTCAAATGCCCCGGATGTCCCGGGAGGCAGCAGAGTGTTGTCTCCATGGTGACCGTTGGCCAGCATGTTGGTGTGAGCGGCCAACAACAGATGTGACATTTGTGAGTACGTTCTTCTTCTACTGGGACGAAATAAACCTGTTTGATACGACGAGTTGTTTTTATTAGAGGAAATAATACCATCAATACACACACACACACACACACACACACACACACACACACACACACACACACACACACACACACACACACACACACACACACACACACACATTATTGTTCCCTGGTAAAACTGCTCCCCGAGGGACTTTACGCCGTCCAACACTTTGCTTCTGATCACTTTCTGCCGCCGCGTTCCAAACTCAAGTGTAATTGCTGCTCGGTGGAGTAATTCAGCATTTGCTGCGCGCGGCGGAAACACGCCCCCGCCAGCGTCAGCCGTTATCAGTTAATGACTTCCTTTCACAACGCGTCCGAGCCGACGGAAGCAATGGGTATTCACAGCCTCCTGTCCTTCCTCTGATCGCTCCCCGCTGCCGTTTGCTGGAATGTGCTGAGTAACGAGAAGTCTGCGCTGTAATTGGCCGAACCTGCGTGTGCGTGTGTGTGTGTGTGTGTGCGCGCGCGCGCGCGCGGAGGTGGGGAAATGAGCGAGGGATTATTCTGACGCTGGTGGTAAATGAAGCTCATAACGAGCGAGGCGGATGCAGCCGATGGGAAATACCACATGAAGAGTCTGTTGTTTGTAACTTCATGCATCTTCTCTGTCTTCAGCCTCCGACCTCCTCATGACCCCTGCATGACCTCCTCATGACCCCTGCATGACCTCTGAGTTTCAATCTGTGTATGTAAGTACCATCTCATGTTGTCCAGATCGCAAACAATTCATTTGAAAGAACAAATCTTTTGGTTGAACGAACCGAATCACTGACTGAAAAGATTCATTCATTTCACAGTTCAGCAGAGTGCGACAGTGAAATGCTGCAGATGAATCTGATTCGCTTGGTCCCTGTGAATGACACGAATGACACGAATCACTCACTTACAATGAAACTTACGCTGAAAACGTCTACCATGAACAAATCTTCTGAACGAATCGTTCTTTCTGAACAGATTCTGATTCAGTACACCCAAAAGAACTGTTCTGCCCATCACGAGTACCATCGTGTACTCACACACACACAAAGCCACACGTTCCAGCCGTCAGCATTCCCTGTCTGTCGGTGTGGTCAGTGGGCGGAGTCTAAGCCCTGCAGCACTAAAAGCTAAATATGAATGTGTGTGTGCATGTGCGCCGCCATTAATATTGATACAGGCAAGGACGGAACATCCGCGTTCCAGTCGGTGACAGATGGGATTTAAATCAGAGGGACAATCGGAACACACGCCGGTTGGCGTGCTGAATGTGAACGTGTGAGAGAAATGACGATGTGTGTGAGTAGAATGACAACTGATCTGAGGTGAATGATGCAATGCAGATCAGATGATGGATGGATGAATGGATGGGTGGAGGGTGGATGGAGGATGGATGAATGGATGGATGACTGGAGGATGGATGGATGGATGGATGGAGGATGGATGATGCCACTGCTTGTTCTAAGCTGTGTGTTTGTGTGTGCGCACACACTCGTCTCTCTCTTCTTTCACGGGTCGTACCCGTCACACTCTTTTGCTTGTTGGATGATTCGCTGCTGCTTTTAAATGGAGCAGAGAAGAAGAGGGAGTGAAGCTCCGGTGTTGTTGGCACTGTGATGATGACGATCAGCATAATGAAGAGCTGTAATGGAGGGACGGGATCAGACTCGTTACACTCGGGTCTCTGACACGTTGCCGCAGGTTAATGACTTGGCTTTAAACACACACTCATTCTACAATCGTTCAGACGTTTGACTGAGCCCCGACGTCCTTCACAGGTGATAGGAACGTTTCTGAACGTCAGAGAGGCCCTGAATGCAGCACGCTGAAACAGTCAAACCTCGTAGAAGCCAATTAAAGCTCGAGTCCAGTAGGAGGCGTCACCTCCCTGATGGTTTTGATGATGTTATTTGCATTAATCAGCTTCATGTTTCATGTGAAGAATAAAAAAATACAGAAAAACACATTTAATGGACATGGAACATGTTGAATCAACTGTTGAAACAGAATTATTTATCAGTGTAACTGCACATAAATAAAATACCACCGAGGTTCTGTCAACTTTGATTCTTTTGGGAGACCCCCCCAACACGCACACACACACACACAAATAACTTCATGACTACACCTTCCAGCTGACGTTTCTCCACACAAATCAAATGACATCATCACAGACTGACTCAGAAAAAAGAACAGACGTATCCAGCCTCCCACAGGAAGTTGGTAAGTGAACCGCCAACCTGCCAACGTCGCCCAATCAGAGCGCCCGAGAGGAGAACCCAAGATGGGGTGAGCACAACATGATCAAGGTGTTTATCTGTCTGCGGTCCAGACCACAGGTTCAGGGAACAATGTAGCAGCAGTGTCAGTGGCCTGAACACTCCTGTTACCGGGGAAACTACACCATTAATGTTGCTGAAACATTCCATCACAGGTGGATGAACGTGGACTGGACACACACACACACACACACACACACCCCTCCTAATCTCCTCACTGAGTTTCAGTGTTTCCATGGTGACCATCAGCTGATGGGGGCCCCCGTGGTCACCAGTTTGTAGTAAGCCCCCCTCAGCGCCATCAGCTCGTCGTGGGTTCCTCGCTCCATCAAAAAGCCGCGCGACATGACGGCGATGATGTCCGAGTTCTGGATGGTGGAGAGGCGGTGGGCGATCACGATGCAGGTACGACCTTCTCTGGCTTTGTCCAGAGCTTCCTGCACGGTCTGTGGCACACACACACACACACACGAGATGGACTATTAGAGTCATTTCACCACTATGTGTTGATTACTGTCATTAGATTGTTCCAGTGTGTTTCTGAGCCCCCGCACACACCCCCCCCCACACACACACACACACTGGTGGTGAGGCTCCAGTGGCGGCTAATAGAACATGATGAATGATAATTACGACGATGATGATGATGATGACTTAGCAGCGGCTCGTTCTGCTCCTGGTCTGTCTCTTGGTCTCCTCGTCTTCCTGTGGCCCTGTGGACCCATGGGTGGCGCCAGCACCTTCTCACCTTCTCACTCTCCGTGTCCAGGGCTGACGTGGCCTCGTCCAGCAGGAGGATCTTGGGGTTGCGTACGATGGCTCTGGCGATGGCGATTCGCTGCTTCTGACCACGAGACAACTGGGACCCCTGAGCGCCCACTGGGGTGTCGTACCCCTGGAGGGAGGAGGAGGACACAGAGTACATACACTGAACACAGAACACACTACACACAGCACACACACACACCTGTGGCAGAGACATGACGAAGTCGTGCAGCTGGGACTTCTTGGCGGCAGAGATGACGTTGTCCATGCTGACGTCGCGGGCGTTGTCCCCGTACTTGATGTTGTCTGCGATGCTGCAGTCGAACAGGACGGGCTCCTGGGACACAATGCCGATCTGGGACCGCAGGAAGGACACGTTGACGCGGGTGGAGTCACGGCCGTCGATCAGCTGCAGGAGGCGATAGAGATGACGTGAGCTGGAGGTGAACTGGCGTTTGGACACTGTGATTTGGAGTTGAGAAGCTGCACTTCACGGCCAAGTTGCTGTCATTACGGTAATGACTCGCTGGCAACAGCAGATTACCGTAATGACAGCAACATGGCTGTTCTCAGCTTTCAGGAACCAATGGCCCTTTTTCTCCTTCGTCTAGTTCCTTCTTCACACCAGGTAGGAGAACTGAATGACACTTCTCAGCTTTCTGGGACTATTTTCTCATGTAATTATAGTACTTAAAAGTCTGCAAGCACCAATGCGCCAGCACCAGTGGGTGTTATAGGGTTCGTGCTGCTCCTCACCACTCTGCCCTGGTCGGGGTCGTAGAACCTCTCCAGCAGCTGCACGCTGGTGCTCTTCCCGCAGCCGCTGCTGCCCACGAAGGCCAGCGTCTGCCCGGGCTTCACCGACACACTCAGCCCGTTCAGGACCTGGATGTCTGGACGCGTCGGGTAGGTGAAGTTACAGTCGATGAAGTCGATGTTCCCTTGGAAGTTGTCCTGGTAACAGACAGAGGGAGGGGGCGGGGACCCATTGAGACCTCCACACATGCTGATGGACAGCGGAACGTTACCTTCACCTCGTACCCATTTTTCGCCCTTGTCGCTGTAGACGCTGATCTGGGGGACGCGGTCCAGCAGCTGGAAGAAGCGGGCAGCGGAGATCTTGGCCTTGGCGTAGTCGGGGGTGTAGGAGGAGGCTCTGCCCAGGGCGGTGCCGCTGGTGACGATGGCGGAGATCACCCTGCAGGAGACGGCAGCACACACTCTGCTACCACATCCGCCGGGTGGATCGTCCTCCGGTGTGAGGACTGAAGTTCTGGTCTCACCTGAACACCAGGCTGAAGTGGAGCCCCTCCTGCCGCACCAGGTACCCTCCAAACCTGTAGGAGGCCGAGTTGGTCAGGAAGACCACGCACTGGGCGAAGCCGTAGCAGGCGCCGTACACGTTGGCTTTCTTCAGAGCCGCCTGGTACGGAGCGTCCAGCTGCTGGTAGTACATGTCCACGAAGCTGCGCTCTTTTCCCAGACCGGCAATGGTGCGGATGTTGTTCAGGGCTTCGCCTGAAATCTGAGGAGAAGAGGACGCATCAGACGGACGGAGAGAAGCCGCTGCAAGCAAACGCATTTCCTCTGATCTCATCCAAATCCTGTTTTCAGCCGCTGAGCCCAAAGCGATAGTTGGACTCACATCTGATCCTTCAAGGTGATATTATTGTTTGATTTCCCAGCGATCGTCCTGAGGACGGCGGCCCCCGGTGGGAGCTGAGCCTGTCTCAACGAATTACAGCAAACGTGGAGGTAAAAAGGGCCGAGAGCTGAAGGAGGAGCTGAAAATAGAAGCTGCTTCCTGTCTGTGGTGAGGAGCAGCAGGAATCAGTGGAAAGAGTTCGGTGAGAGGATTCCAATGGTTCGATCACTGAATCGTCCCAAGTTCTGACATACACCAGACTCCCCTGGGAAATCTTCTAGAAATGTCATCACTGAAGGACTGAGATGAGCGTGGATGTGTTGGAATATTTTTAACTAATCCACTATTCACCAGTGATCGGTGAGCAGTGAGTTTCGCAAGTTTCGTTTTCAGTGAGTTTCGTGTCAGTTGACAACGAATCAGATTCACTCGCAGCATTTCTGTCGCACTCAGCTGAACCGTGAAATGAACGAATCTTTTCATTGATTCAGTACAGTTCAAAAGAGTCACTCTTTTGAGCGAATCATCTGTGAACGTTGTGAGCATGGTGGGACCAAAATGAAACCTGACCCGTCCGGCTGCCTCCATCGCCTGCTTGTCCTGCTTGGCGAACCCTGTCAGCATCTTGGCCTGGAAGCCTCCGGACAGGGCGATGAAGGGCAGGAAGCAGAGGATGAGCAGCGTGAGCTTCCAGCTGAAGTAGAAGGACATGAAGATGGCGACGCCGATGTTGGTCAGCGAGTTGACGATCATTCCGATCTGTGAGCCCGTGGCCTGTCAAGGAGGAGCAGACGTAGTGTGAGAACCTTCCCCATCAGGAGCAGCGGGGTGGAACCGGTCCGTCGCTCACCCCTTGAACCTGCGACGCGTCGGTGGCCAGACGGGTGGTCAGTGCTCCGGGGCTGTTCCTGTGGTCGTCGAACCAGCCGATCTCCTGGCCCAACATGGCGTGGAACCCCAGCCGGCGTAACCGCCGCGTCAGCAGCTCGCCCGACTTGGAAAAGGCGTATCCCTGGAAACACAGAGCCGTTGTTGTTCTCTCTCTGCCCAACGGGGGGCGACGGAGTAAATTGACGCACCTGAAGCATCTGGGTGAAGAAAGAGACGACGCCAACCATGACGAAGAACAGGCAGATGCTGTCGATCTCCTTCCGCTGAGCCACGGGATCTGTGACGGAGAAGGTCTGCGCACGCGCACACACACACACACACACACACATACATCAGCTCTTCACTGTTTAACCCTTTTAACACCGACCGCATCACTAAAACGAACAGCTGTCATTACGGTAATCCCTTTCACTCTGTTGCCAGAAACCAGCAAGCCATTACCGTAATGACACCAACTTGGCTGTGAAGTGGAACCTCTCAGCTTTCGTTTTTCTGAGCACATACGCCGGTGTTAAAGGGTCAAAAACGGTTTGTTCTCTCCACCTCGGCACCACAGACAAATCTCACCGCCAGGATCTGACTGAACAGCAGCGAGTAGACGGGGTTCACTCCTCCATTGATGGCGGCTCCAACGGACCCAAACAGCATGTACGGCCACTCGGGTAGGTTGTATTTGAGGATTCTGGCAACGGGTGCAGGTGCCACAGCCTCCTGCTCCTCCTCCTCCTCCTCCTACAACAGTCAGCACACATCCAATGCTCCAGCACTGTGATGATACTTCAGCCTCCCACACACACACACACACACACACACAGCACACACTCACCTTGGGTCTGTAGGCTGTGGGGCTGAGGTCTCCGCTGACGGGAACGGAGGACTCTGGGATCAGGTTGGACAGCTGGGACCGGGACCGCTGGCGGATGGAGGCTCTGACATGGAGACACGGGGACGAACCGTCAGCTCCTGTTTGTTGCTTCCTGAACGTTCTACAGGCGCAGGCCACGCCGTTTCCCTTCATCCCTGAGCACTGGTAACCATGGTAATGGAGGATGTTTGGATGCTGCTGCCACTGATGTAACCGTGGTGACGTAGGATGTTTGTGAATGATAATGTTGTAACCGTGGTGACGGAGCATGTTTGGATGCTGCTGCTGATGCCGTGACCATGGTAACGGAGGGTGTTTTATTATGACTGATGATGTAACCATGGTGATAGAGGATGTTTGGATGCTTATGATGCCAAGTCCTCCAGCAGTCAGAATTACCTCAAAAGGGTAATGATGGCTGTAATAATCCACTTAACTCACACAGTCAGGAGTGTGTGTGTGTGTGTGTGTGTGTGTGTGTGTGTGTGTGTGTGTGTACCTCAGACTGGCTCGGTAGCTGCCAGCTCGGTGCAGACTGAGCTGCTGCGCCTCCTCCTCTCTGGCCTCCACTGGTGACAAGAAGAAGAGAGTTTTGGTGGACGTTTTCCAGGAGCTCACTGACGTGACGTGGAGGTGTGACAAGTACTTTGCCGAGCCTTCTCGTTCAGAGCCTTGTCTCCTTGGCTCTGAAGGGTCACCAGGGTGAAGTAGACGCCCTTCCTTTCCAGCAGCTCGTCGTGTTTGCCCCTCTCCACCGCCTGGCCGTGCTCGAAGCCCACGATCACGTCGGCGTTCTTGATGGTGGAGAGCCGATGAGCGATGGAGATGGTGGTCCGACCCATTCGCACCTGCAGCCGGAGCCGCCGTGTGTCATCAAGTACAACAGGAACGTTCTAAGGTTCTAGTAGGGCTACAGAACCTCAGGTAGGTGTGTGTTGTACCTTATCCAGCGCCTGCTGGACGACAGCCTCGCTCTCGTTGTCCAGCGCAGACGTGGCCATGTCCAGCAGGAGGATGCGCGGGTTCCTCACCAGTGCTCGCGCGATGGCAATTCGCTGCTTCTGCCCACCGCTCATCTGCCCGCCCCCCTCCCCCACCAGCGTGTCGAACCTCTTCAGCAGAAAACCCATCAACGATCCGAGCACGAAGCGCTCACCCTCAAATGGCACTTGTACCTGTGGCAGGTCCATGATGAAGTTGTATGCGTTGGCCTCTTTGGCGGCAGCGATGATGTCGTCCATGGAGACGCCGGGGCGACCGTAGCGGATGTTCTCAGCGATGGTGGTGGCGAACAGAACGGGTTCCTGTTCCACGATGCCGATCAGGGAACGCAACCACTGGATGTTCAGACCTCTGATGTCATGACCGTCCAGGGTCACCTAGGTTACAGGCAGAGGACGGGAACGTAACCATGTGTTCTTGACGGAGGGGAACGGAGGAGAGAGGGTGGAGCTGTAGGGGGCTATTGCCCTCAGGGACGAATGGTGAGGAACTGACAGGAAGACACAGCTGGACAACAGAATCTGTGGAGAACGTGTGGAGAACGTGTGGGGAACCTGTGTGTTCTCACCATTCCCTCCTTCGGGTCATAGAAACGCTGGATGAGCTGAACTGCCGAACTCTTTCCAGCGCCGCTTGGACCCACAAAGGCTGTGGTCTCACCTGACTTCACAGCAACACTGAGCTGGTCCAGGATCTGCACAGAGACCAGGACCCCGCGTGACACAGAGACCAGGACCCCACTTGACACAGAGACCTGGACCCCATGTGACACAGAGACTAGGACACCATGTACCTTGACCTCCGGTCTGGAGGGGTAGTAGAAGGTAACATTGTGGAACTCGATGTCTCCTCGGACCCGGTCCAGCTGGTACCCGGACTCAGACAGACAGTCAATCTCTGGCTCCTGCTCGTCGTACAAGCAGGACGTGTCAACATCGGTTCGACCATGACTCAGCCAACGCGGCGTCTCACCCGGTCGATGGTCTCGTAGATGATGGTGGCGGCGCCTCGGGCGGCGGCGAAGGCTTCCAGACATGGCGACGCCTGCCCCAAGTTCATGGCAGCGATCAGAACGCCGAAGAACACCTGGAGACGGGGGTGTTTCCATGGAAACCAGACAGGTGCACTGATCATATACAACTCATCAGGAATGATGGAACGATGAAGCTAAACACTGTTAAACTTCATTTATAAACTTTCCACACAATAAAAACACAATTAGAATGAAAATAAACATCAACCAAAGAACTTAATAAAAGCTACAAGAAATAGAAAAATAAGATCAAATCAATTTGAAACCGAACAAATCAATCGGACTGGTCTGTAAAAAAATATGTGTTAAACAGAATAAAATATGTAAAATGTAGATTATCATCAAATCAATAGAAATCAGTTGAAGGTGGATACCTGCAGCAGTGTCCCTGGCGTGTACTCCTCCGTGTCCACCACCAGGCTGGAGCCGTACCAGAAGGCCAGACCGTAGCACAGGAAGATGATGAGCCACATGTAGCCCGTGAAGAAGCCCATGATCAGACCCTTCCTGATGCCCCAGCGCTGAGCCCAGATCAGGTTCCTGTCATACCTGGGACGAGGACGAGGATGGAGGAGAAGGAGGAGGAGCAGGAGGAGGAGCTGACCTCAGCGGCGGCGTCCCTACCTCTGCACCTCCTTTCTCTCTCCACCAAAAGCAGCCACGGTCCTGATGGAGGAGAGGACCTCGTCGGCGACGGCGCCAGCTTTGGCGTAAGCTTGAAGCTCCATCCCGGTCAGCTTGGCCACAAACTACGGCCGAATGAGAGGAAGACGTCGACATGTCAACAACCTTTTGCAACCACCGTATTGTTGTCTTTTGTCCCTGCAGGAACCTCACCAGCGCCATCAGACCTGCTCCCAGTCCGATCAGCGGACTGGCGGCGACGATCACCAGCGTTAACTTCCATCCTTTGACGAAGCCGATGCAGAAGCCGCATACGAAGGTGGTGAAGCGCTGCAGGAAAATCGCCACTTGATCCGCCATAGCGTCGTTGATCTTGTTGATGTCACTGGATTGGACAGAACCCGTGTGAGTGCGTCACCCCCCCGGCCTCGGGCCCCGCCCCCAGCCCGGCCCACTCACTCCGACATGCGGGTGTTGAGCTCCCCGACAGACGTGCAGTCGAACCAGCCGATCTCCATCCTCATCACTTTGCTGAAGTACATCCTCCTGATGAGCTGCACCTGCTTGGCCGCGGCCGTCACCCACAGCGAGATCTGCTCGGGAGAGAACGTGAGGCGGGAACTCATCCTGACCTCTGACCTCTGCTGCCAGAGCACATTACCTGGAAGTATCCCAACAGGAAGACGGCCACTCCGATTCCGACGTAGTAGAAGGCGAACTTGGTCATTTCCTGTTCAATGTCGAGCAGCCTGAAACGCCCCACACATGGATCATATATCAAACCGGCAAACACGCTCTTCCTGCGCCTCGTGCTCGTACCCGCACGGCCGCGAGACGTTCATGAAGTTGCCGTGGGACCCGTTGCGGCCGTGCTCGGTGTAGTTGCTCTTCCACTGGATGGTGTTGTTCACGCACTCCTTTGTGCCGTCGCTCAGCTCGTTCAGCTCGATGTCGTACTCGATGAACGTGTCCGTCAGCAAACCAAACACCAGCAGCATGAGCGGCTGGGCGGAGCCGTGCAGCACGGCGCAGACGCTCCCCGCCACCATCATCAGCACCTCCTTGCACGTGGCGAAGCGGAACTAGAAGGCAGAGAACACGCCGGTGACAGGAATGCGGTTCTGGACGTGGTCGGCGTTTGTGTCTTACCAGCTGGAAGAAGCCGACTCGTATCGCCGGCCGTTCTGCGTCCCTCTGAATGCTGCGGGGAAAGGAACAACGTCAGGGTTCCGATCGATGTGTCAGACAACGTGTCGCAGTCCTACTCACTTCACTTCCTCCTTGGACGTCATGGTCCTGGAGAGAAGATGACATGGAGGAGCAGCAGGGTCAAGACCAGGATGAGAAAACACTGACTCAAGTCTGATTTGTGCTACTCTGGCAAATCAATGTAGGGTACAACATGGGGTACATGTAGGGTACGACGTAGGGTGCATGTAGGGTACGACGTAGGGTGCATGTAGGGTACGACGTAGGGTACATGCAGGGTACGACGTAGGGTACATGCAGGGTACGACGTAGGGTACATGTAGGGTACGACGTAGGGTGCATGTAGGGTACGACGTAGGATACGACGTAGGGTGCATGTAGGGTACGACGTAGGGTACATGTAGGGTACGACGTAGGGTACATGTAGGATACGACGTAGGGTGCATGTAGGGTACGACGTAGGGTACATGTAGGATACGACGTAGGGTACATGTAGGGTACGACGTAGGGTGCATGCAGGGTACGACGTAGGGTACATGTAGGATACGACGTAGGATATGACATAGGGTGCATGTAGGATACGACGTAGGGTGCATGTAGGATATGACGTAGGGTACATGTAGGATACGACGTAGGGTACATGTAGGATACGACGTAGGGTACATGTAGGGTACGACGTAGGGTGCATGTAGGGTACGACGTAGGGTGCATGTAGGGTACGACGTAGGGTACATGTAGGGTACGACATAGGGTACATGTAGGGTATAATGTAGGGTGTGACGTAGGGTACATGTTGGGTTATTGGTGAGCGTAATGTGAGGGCCGTTACTGCGGTAACCAAACCTCCTCAGGTTGACTTTATGTAAACCAAGAAAACCACTGAGAAGTAGAAAAACAGACGCAGAAGAAGAAACGCTCACATGGGCGACGGAGCTAATTCTACGCAGAAGCATTGGTCAGCTGGACGTGAAGGAGTGAGGATGAAGGGGAATGTTCATCTCTTCTTCCGTTGAATCGTTTTTAATAAACTTCACGCGGTCATCGACCCTCACAGAAATAACGGACGCTACGCTGTGATCGCCGCGTGAACCACAAGGAGTTGGAGAAGAAGAAGAAGCTCACTCACATGTAGGAGCCAGCCGGTTCTGGAAGAGAAGAAGTGGTGTCAGACAGGATGTGAAGGAGTGAACGTTCATGGACGACGGAGGCAGACGTGATCACCTTCATCCGTTCCCTCATAGCTGTGGTTCTCCTGTCCCAGCCGCTTGATGCTCTGCAGCTTTACCGATCCAGCCGGCATGGCGACGCTCAGGAGGAAAGAAGAACCGTCAGGAATGTTCAGCAGGACGTTGAGCACGGGAACGTACCGGTGTGTTTTGTCGCTCAGGTGCTTCTGTGCTCTGGCAGGAGGTTCACGTGCTCTTATCGAGCAGCGGCGAGTGGAACGTGGGGTCAGAGTGTTTTGTTTGAGGGTAAGTGTCCTGTCGGTTTGTCACTGACCCCGTGGGAGCAAACACTTCACTGCCGCCAGGTTCCTGTGATGTCATGATGGGCAAAACAGTTCTTTTAGATGGACTGAATCAGTGGAATCTGTTCAGTAAACAGACTCGTTCAAAAGATTCGTCCACCAAATTGCATATTGTGCTCAGTGAACTAGTTTCTCCAGTACATTGGCTGCACACCAGTTTCGTTTTCAGTGGGTGATTCATGTCAGATGACTTGTTATGCAGGGAATGAATCAGATTCACCTGCAGCAGTTCACTGCCGCCCTCACCTGAACTGTGAAATGAATGAATCTTTTTAGTGATTTGATTCATTACAGTTCATTCTGTAATGGATCAATCATTCTCTCAGAGGCTGTCACTGTTATTCAAAGTGTGAAAACTATGGTTTTAGTTAATAACACATGTCAATCATGTAGCCTGTTGGAGATCTATAGGAAATTAATTCATCACGTATTATTATCATTATTATTATTGTTATTATTAATATTATTGGCAGTATTCTGCCAATGAACAAATGAAATATGGGATTTTATTCAACAACTAATGTGCTTCTATTTAACAGGAAAAAAACATGACGTGTCACATTTATTTGTGTTTTTATTATCAGATGAGATTAAAACAACAATAATAGACTTAAATATTACTGAAACAAACAAAACAGAAGGACAATAAACAGAATGGAAAAAGAACTAGTCACTATATACTATACTGTGTGTAATTATGATTATTTATTAGTATTTTTTTCAATCAGCAGAATATTTAGTTTCAGTTTTCTTTTTTTTTTCTTTCTTTTTTTTAATTTGCATTCCCAGTCGATTCAGTGCCATCTTCTACTTTCATGGAAATGCCTACGCTGACATGTACACAGGTGCCGGCTGCAGGTGACGACCGGCCGGTCATTGACCTGTGCTGTCAGGAGACTGTAGACACCCGCCGGCTGTGGGACATGGACAGAGACCAGCTGTGCTGTTATGTGTAAATTATTTTTTGGTCAGAAGAAAGCACCTTGAGCAACACTTAAAAAAAACCCAACATTTTATCAGCATGACGGGAAGTTCACATACCAACACCGCCATCCTATGGTGAAACGGTGGAAGTTCATGTGAATCAGTTTCAATCAGGTTTGTTTTGTCAAATTTGTTTTTGTCAGATAGGGATTTGATTAAAACCTCCGTCACATTTCTCACATTGAAAAGTTAATTTCACATCTGTTAACGTGGATTAGTTTACTCAGTGTGTGCTTTTGTAGTACGTTAGGTTCGGTTTAGTCAGAGTGAACGTCAGAGGGAGACACTTTACTTTCGTGCCGAGCCTTTTTTAAAATTAACTCCAGAAAATCATTCTTTTATTGTTTATCTTGAGGGATAAATTGCTGAACATGGATGAGACGTGTTTCGCCAGGATTAAGCCACCAGCAGCAGCAGCGGAGCGGCGGTCAGACGCGTCAGGTCCGATTCTCCCGCCATGACAGTTAATTATCACATGTGAGTGGATGAATAAATGAATTAATGATGAATGATGTGAAATGATTTTAAAACAGTTTGACACATGAAACAGTTGAGACAACCAATCAAATGCCATTAGTTACATCACTGTGATAAAGTAATTGAAGCAGTTTACCCATTATAAACTGGGAAGCTGGTCTTTTATATTTCTAACCAGTTATATTTTTAACCATAAAGGAAAATAAATGTTTCACCCTTGTTATCAGAGGGTGAACGTGTTAAACAGCACAAATAAGAGAATAATTTGTCAAAGGTACAAACAATGTCACCTGTGATGTTAACGTCCTCTCCTGTCTCCTCAGGACCTGTCATGTTTGAGGATGCCCACGAGCTGCTGGTTCTTTCTACTTCTGTAACATCTGAGAGTTCCTGGGACGAATGTGAGACGACCCATTGATCAAAACAGTGAACTGGACAGAGATCCAACGAGATATTAACAGGAAGTTGTCCTGTTGGTGTGGACACGAGGTCGTTACCCTGTCCTCCAACACACCAACCCACCCCCCCTCCCTCCCTTCCTCGACAGATTCAACACCCAGGCATGAAACGATGTGTGATGAATGTCTCAGTCTGGACTCAGGTTTGTAATCACAGGTCAAAGCTGCAGCACGCACAGATTGAAGAGTTTGAGGAAGAGGACAGAGTACAGATGTCTTCATCCCACTTAAAAAGGTTATTAGACAAATCATACTTTATTATTTAATGAATAATACAGACAATAAAGAAGACCAATGGACAGTGGACGGAGACATATTTGGATTGATTCAGGAACGACTACTCAAACTGTCCACCAGGTGGCAGTCGCCCTTGTCCTGTAACTGCCACATGAACGAACCAGCGGTTAAAGAAACTGTTGTAATTGTTGCTGTTTGTTAGATTTGAAACAATCACTTTCTGGTTAAAAGAGAAGGAACAGGTCTGTACTTGACCCTTCTGTCCCGCAGGTGGCGTCAGTCTCCAACCCTACAGGTGACACAGGGCTGGAGGCTGGCTGAGGGCAGGCTAAGGGCAGGCTGGGGGCAGGCTGGGGGCATGTCCTTCAATGGGATCAGTCCAAACTCCAAACCGGAACAAGAAGAAGCTCCAGTGTCAGTTGGTTCATGCTGCTCTGCAGGTAGGACCCTGTGACGTTTCAATCCAGGTGAGTGTGTGTGTGTTTGATCCTGAAACGAAGGAAAACAGCGGATTTTTCATTTTTACTGTCACATAAAATGACAAATCTTAAAAGTT
>CAAKHB010007742.1:7514-30734 GCA_901007665.1 Aeoliscus strigatus
TATGCTTCTGTTCGATACAGGCGCTGTTTTGTGGGTGTGACAACATGCTTCAACACAGCTCTGCTGGGATTCAGGCCAGTGGAAAAAACTGTTACTGGAAGAGTCAAAGAGTGTGTGTGTGTGTGTGTGTGTGTGTGTGGTGCGGCATAAAAACACCGTGAGTCCGTAAGTGGGTCATCCATCCTTCTTCCTGGCAGCTCTGTGTTTTTGGACGGCGTAGTTGGGACTGGAGGTGGGCAACACTTTTTATAGATAAGTGTTGGGTTGTTGAGCACCAGCTGTCGGTGGTCATTGTTTGTGATATTTTCATGCAGAATACAGGAGGCTGTATTTTACTGCTTTAGAGACACCTTTAATTCATTCATTTGAAATGTTTTAATTTGCACACTGTATCAAAAAGCTCCATGGCCATGACTCTAACGTCATATCTTGGATAATCTATGTCTGTGGCATCTTGTAAAATCGTAGTGAAGTTAAACTTCAGTTGCTCCAGTAAGTGTTTTGTTGTCATGTTTTGTGAGGTCGCATTGACCTTGACCTTCAACAACTCTTATTATCAGTTAATGACAGCTGCCAAGTGTTAAAGTGAATTTCTCTCATCGTGTTTCTGAGACACCACATTCAAGAGAATTTGGATGTAGGACGAAAGCAACTGACCCAAATGCATCTGTCTGTGGCACCAGCATGGCAGTGTATCCAGAGTGTGGGAGGGTAGAGAAAGAAAAGAACTAAATGGTGCAGTTCTGTGGCCCAGTGGGTAAAAGGTCACTGCAGGGTTTTTTGATGAACTAGAGAACGGTATGGTGACAGACACACACACGTAAGCGTCAGCTGTTCCAGTCTTTGCTGTTGCCCCTGTGCAGCTCACTGCTTTGGAAATAGCCTGCAGTCTGCATGTGTGTGAACGCTGCTCAGAACACGTCATGGCTACTGATCACTGTCTGTGATTACAAATTTGGGGGAAACGATGTTACAGCACTGGAGCAACGTGAATAAAAGCACGTCTGCTGAAAACAGGATGACCACGTATGGGAGGTCTGAATGTGGTATGACCAAACCAGTTCTGGAGGCACGATGAGGGTTCTATAACAGGAATGCAGACATTAGGAGAACACGACCTCTGCCAAGGAGTGACAGACAAAAACAAACCATTGTCATTGGCTGAGATTGAACCTGTTCAATTTAACATAAATCAGCTCTGTACTAAAGTGCAACAGTTGTTCTTTGCTTGTAAAATGTGTCTTTTTCTTCAGTTCATGGAAAAATTTCCCCCATAAAATGATTTCAAAAATAGTTTTTTTCACCTTATCATATGTTTTTGTTCTAATAGACGAGTTGTAATATAGGGTTTATGATAACAGGGCACATTCATAGACATAATAGATAATATATAACGTATTAATATATCTTGATGTATTTCAGTTATACACAATGTATTTGTATTGTTTACTATAACAGTAATGCAATGAGTAACAACGTGGCTGGCGTTTAATATTGACCAGGTTAGCTAGCTGTTCCCTTTTCACATATCAGATGTTTTACTTCAGTCCAAGAGGAGTTCCAGGCTGAAAATGAAGTTACGTGTTGTAAGCTAGCAGTGAATCCAACTAGTTAACTAGCTGGTAACTTTCACTTTAAGTCCATTTGGATTTTTAAAGTGGGGTGTTAAATACCGTGAAGGAGCCTGACGGGGAAGTTCAGCGCGGTGCAGAACATCGAACGGGGAAACGGGCAAAATAAGATCGTCCATGCTAATCTGTCAAGTACTCACCGGCAGCGGCCGTGTATCTTTTGACAAAATATGTAAATATATTCCAGCAGATGGTCGTCGTTTGCTCCAGACCTCGGTTAGCTAGCAGCAGCAGCAGCGTGTGTCCGAGTGTCGCTCGTTGCACGTTCCGTCGGTCTAATCCCCGTATGTCTCCTCACGAGGTCAAACCTTATTTACCAACTCCACCGAGCTACCAGCACACGCACACATGCGCACGCACCCACGCGCACCCGGTCCTGGGATTTACTTTCATAATTAATAATTTGTACAGTACGTTCTGTGTACGGTACAGTAGGTTCTTAATATCTGACTTTTATTTTATTGGGTTTTTTTTCCAGAGACGAGCTCTAATCTCGACCTTATTTTACCATTTTTACCATCAGACGCAGTACACTCCACGGGGACGCGCACGCAACTTCTGTCCAGCTACAGCAATAGTTTTGGACCTGTTGTCCCGCCCACACTCTGCTGCTATTGGCTGTGGTCATCTGCCATTAGGAGGTGGGGAATGAAACACGTCTTCTCATTGGCTGGATTGATATATTATATGTTTCTGCAGCATGAGAGCGTTTTCCTGTATCATGTGCATGTGGGCACAAACAAAGAAGGACGTGTTAAACGTGATAATTGTCCCATTTATACTACAAAATGTGGCCCAACAGATTTAATATGTGTGGTGGCAGTGAAATGAGCCTCTGTTGCCATCTTCTGGCGGTAAGAGGACATGCATGACTGTGTCAACAGAGCACATACTAAGATGATCAGAGTCAAAAGCCATAGGTGACAGCAGACTGCCATGGGTCGACACAGCACATGTTTTATTTCTTTGCGTCCAGTGGGATGTTCCTTGTACCTTGAGTGTACACTCACTCCTGCACAACGGGTCCTTTGTGGGTTAATCTCAGTGTACAGTTTGCAACCACTGCTGTCCCACTCTGACAGTTCACTGACAGTGCCAGTGACCATTTAAATCAGGTGTGTTACGGCACGGGAACATGTACAAGATGAGGTCATGGACAGTGGCTTCCAGCAGGAACAGGACATCTGTTGCTCCTCTGCAATCTAAAGAGCAGAAACCTTTGACCTCGACTCTGCCATCAACCCCATACAATTCAGATCCTTTCTTGCCCACCTGCTTTGGATGTGGTTGTTGAGGACGTCTGCAATTTAAATGGTAAATATGCACAATACACAAACAGGAGCAATGGATGAAGTCACACATGACCACAGGCTGTTTTCACCAATCACACTGCTGTTTTTAAAGAAGTAACCCAAATAAATACACAAGCCAGCAATGTTAGCAATAACATTATATCTACAAATGAAACATGTGCACATATGGAGCATTGTCATGTTGAGGAATGAGAAAGTGTGTGTGTGATCCAGAAATGGTTCAGCAGTTTGGGAGATGCACAGTTTTTGCTTCTTGCTGCATGATATTGTCCATTTCCAGAGGCCTTATTTATAGTGATTACATAGACAAGAAGTGTGTTACACATAATGTTCCCCCAATACCAAACTATTTCTTTCAGAAGGCACTTAATGGATGTATAATCAGTCTGCCTTCATCCAAAGCAAACAGCACCACTGTGACATTTTAAACACAGAAAACAAAATAAAAATGAATCCACCTGGTGGGCAGCAACGGTACTGCAGCTGAAATTTGAAATGAACATCATGCATTTGTGATTTCATCATGTCAGTATTCAGTTGGACAGTGGGAAATGTTTTCTTATTCACTTAATGATTCACATTCATGGCATTTGATTTACAAACTTGAATATTATTCTGGTTGACCTTCTCACATGTTGACTTGGAAATAAAACAACAGAAATCAGGTTCAAAATGTCACAGTATCTCATCACCTAAAGCAAAGGCTCATAAATAAAAACACAGCGAACCACAAATTATGAGCAAACATTAGGTTGCTAATGAACATGCACCTGTTTCAGTCTAGAAATGGTTATTGACAGTTAAGAACAGTTCAGAACATGTTTCTGACTCTTTTTTTAAGGCGCGAAGAAGCTTAAATAAGATTGTTCATGTCTGTAAGTGCCCCACAGGCTCTGAATATATATACATATATATAATATCTTATATTACAAACGACCTCAAACAAGTACATATGGATGCCATGTCTGCTTGTGTATATTGTCGCACCTTTCCCTAATCGCCATTTAATGCATTAATGAGTGGATTATTGTGTCACAAGCATGGTTGACAGTGAAGACCTCAGTGGCCAACCGTGAGTGGTTAATATGTGGTGGATATGTTTAAAAAAATGAGTCGATGAGGTGAAACACACTCAATGTTCAACAGTGGAAGGTATTTGAGTGTTGAAATTTAACACACGGAAATGTGCTGGAGTTGTGTTCACAAAAAAATGTGAGAGATTAAATTTTTTGACATTTGCTTTTGAAAAACATTATTTGCAGACCTGAACTTGTTGACATGACAAGATGTGTCTTCAAAATTCACCACTGGGGAGCGCCATAGTTACACGTTTAAAAATTCCTCACATAGTGTTTTCATGTTTGTCAGGTTACATCTGTCATTATTAAACCACCATCATTATTATCTACACCCCCCAAAAAATATATAAACTCATAAAACACTTAGGACGCTGCAATAAGCTGGTGTAATAAATTGTACCATTCACTGTGAGGAGGACTTGTTCAACATAATATGAACTCAGCCTTGAACATTGGTTCGACGTTTGCTGATTTTAACTAATTTTACTGTTTTAACCATTAAAATGAACATCAAGCAGCTCTGTTTCCTTCCTAATGGAAATTAAAATTGTCAAAATGTCCTGTTGGAAGCTGTAAGACATAAAGGAGGAAGAGTGGTCTGCTGAAACTCCTCTGGCTTTAGATGTGAGAAGACCTTTGACCTTTGTTACAGGATGGTGACGTGTGTGAAGGAAGTTCCATGTATTCGCCCGACGCGTTTGTGTGTCCGCATGTTCATTTGGATTAAAAAAAGCTGCAGTCGTCAAGTCTCAGAGTTCAGCATGGATGAAATGATGTCCACCAAACTGTCAAGTCCAGAGAGGTAACCGTCTTCTCTGTTCCCCTCGGACCACACGGCGCGGTGGGTGAGTTCCTGTCCGTCAGGAAGAGGTGTGGTCTTCCCAAAGTCAATCATCCAGACTTTGGCCCTTCCCTTACTGTCATGAACGAACAACAAGGAGCTGCCAATCACCTGCGGAGACACAGAGAATAAGTCTATCACGTCAGACATACACACACACACACACACACACACTTCCTAGTAGCATCACCAGAATTAAACAAACAACTTTCCGTCTCTGGATGGGTCATTACCTCGTGGGTTTTGAAGAATGGTGAAATCTCCAGAGTGTCTCGTATCTCCTTCAGTCTGTCCAGATAACCATTCTGAGACAAACACACACACACACACACACGCTCTATAATGTGTTCACACAGTTGACTGTTGACTGTTGAATACTTGAGTGGCATATTTGTTCCTATTTTCTGAATCTCTCTCGCTCCCTCCCTCTGTCTGTCTTACACACACACACACACACACACACACACACACACACACACACACTCACCAGTATATCCTGATTTCCTTTGGCAAAGTCTTGGAAGGCTGTGGTGACTTGTTCTCTCGTCCTTGTCTTCTTAAAATCTCGGTTCACCGTTCCGTCTTCCTTCTAGAGGGAAGACAAGCATGAGAGGCAACGTCACGTTGAATTCTATTTGTCGTACTCTATCATTCCGTTCCAGGAAGCAGCATCATGCACGAGGAAATGTTCTGTCGCCTCTCTGTCAACCGCTGGGATTCTGGTAAAGGATGTGAGCTCAGAAAGAAGATGGGACGGGAGCAGAACAAGAGGAAGGAAGAAATAAATAGTGACATTCATTGACCGCTTTGAGATGAGGAGATAGTATTCATGAGGCTTTGATATGAAACCGGCTTTTACGTGAAGCAGTGTGGATGGATGGAGTCTGACTACTTGATTCTGCTGCTGCTTTTGATTCTGACTAGTTGATTCTGCTGAGCAACAGGGGAACGGTTGGAGACAGTTTTCCCCTTTTGGCCACAGTCTCTCTCTCACTCTCACACTAACAATGTTTTTAGGGATAACCCTCAGTTCAGTGTCATGGCAACAGACCACCGGGGGCTGTGAATGTCCTTATATAGCCACAAGTTTGAAATAAAGACAGAATAGACACAGCTATTTGTGTGTGTGTGTGTGTGTGTGTGTCAGCTCCAGATGCCGAGGCCAGAAGAACCTGCCACAGACAGGCCTCTTGTAGCACAAAGGAGCTGATGCACAGACTTATACATCAGAGGAAGTTTCTGTTCAAAACAGGAAGTTAGATCACAGCCCTCTGGGACAAACTCACCAACGCGCACACAATGCTGTAAGAAAGAAGGGAAGGAAGGCCACAAACACCCCCCACCCCTCGCCCCCCTCGTGTGAGACCGACCTTGACACCCTCTATCCTGAAGCCCAGGGTGGCCGTTGAGCTGATGGTCTCCCTCCACTGCATGTATCTGGGTTTGGTCACAGCTTTCTGGTCGTTTTCCTCCGGCGACGGTGCGTTGGGATCGACTTCAATCATTTTCTGATACATGTCCGGTCTTGGAGTGGGCTTCTTACGAGCCTTCGTCAGCTCCTCCTCGAGATATGTCCTACAGGATGGAGAGACAAATGTGAAAGGATTCTCTGGGGGGTGTAGGGATGCAGCGGCTAGTGGTCAAACAGTGGACAACCAGACACACTCATGAATAGTCAGAGGCTAATGTGGCATTGGACAGTCGTTTGTGACATCATCCTGTGTGTATCCCACGGTATGTAATGGCACCCTGAACAGCACACCGTGAGTCATCTTTGGCAGTTGTGCATTCATTTATGCTTCTGTATTGAACTGACCCGACGCCGTTGTGAGTGTTTTTTCTTCTGTATCTGTCTCTGCGTCGCTCTGTGTTGAATCTCAGCGCCACGTTTCTTTTTTTTCCAGTTCTGAGTTTTGTTCTTTCTTTAACTTCAGTAGGAAGCGGATCTTGTAACCACGGCAACTCCAACAAGATCAGCATCATTTTGGTCGCTTCTATTTTCGCGGCTCGGAGAGCTTGGAAAGTCACGTGACGCTACCAGTCCCATCACAGTTGCTGCTGTCTGTGGAGTTCCATGTAGCCGTGACATGTAGTTACATTTCGGTAGCCGTGCATGTCAAGCTACACGTACCCTACGTAACAGGTACGCCGGTGATTTGACGCAGAAGCATAAACCCATCCCACCACCATCAGGTGGGAAAGAGACACATGGAAGCAGTTGAAGCATTAACAACGCATAAGAAAAGGTCCAAAGTCTGGGAAAATGACCAAGCAGTAAGCTGACCACCTCAGCTACGTGGGAACACTTGAAGAGGAAGCACGTCGTGGAAGCTTCAGACGCACCTCAGTAAGGTATCTTGCTGGGTTAAATCGTAGGCAACTGGACTTCTGGTTTTCTTGAAGACGTTTCGCCACTCATCCGAGAAGCTTCTTCAGTTCTGAACAGACTAGTGGGGAGTCCTGCTACTAATACTAAGTTGGGTCGTTACCTCACACAAAGGAGTGTTGGTATCAGGTCACCCTCCCTGGCTGTCGGTCGTCTGAGGGTCGTTAAGTCGGATGAGTGGCGAAACGTCTTCAAGAAAAGCAGAAGTCCAGTTGCCTACGATTTAACCCAGCAAGATACCATGACCTGGATGACTGAGAACCTTCACAGACTCGGTAAGGTAGTTAGCTCCCACACTAGGACCTAGCTAGGCTGCTCCTGTATGTGCCATTCCTGATGTGACTAGTCACTGTCCATGCTCTCACCTCACTCCCATCTTACAGTCCATCACACAGGGGCAGTCAAACTCGGCCAGCAGATCTTCCATTTGATTGTATTTCTGGCCATCCTTCTCTATGTCTCCATGGTAACCAGGGACGTAGGGCCGCAGGACATCCCTCATGAGGAGGGACAGGCAGCGCTGCTCACAGTCACAGTGTTTCTGCAGGATATCATCAACATATTATTACTGCTTTAATAGTCAGCTGTTTATGCTCATTATAAACAAGCTCTCCAGACCAGAATGTGCTTCAGCGCAGTTCTTGGCAGAGACAGAGAAGACGTGACTGTTTCCCAAAAGTGCTTCTTACTTTTAGTATGCGTCCGTTGGCTCCTGCCTTGAAGCTCCCTGTGAAGACAAACGGTTTTACTCTTCAGTCAGAGCAGTGAGCGCTTCGTTCAGGATGGTTGAACACGTTGTTCTGTTCGTCCAGCAGTGGGACGTACGCTGTGTTCCTCTATGAGAACAAACCAGTCGGTTCTGGTCTTGTAGTGAGTTCCACTTACTGTCTGAGTTGGAATTCTAGTCATTTTCAAAGCTGCAACAGGAAGTTGTCAAATGGAACGCCCTCCCTCCTGACCAGGGAAATCGGACCCAGACAATCGGACCCAGTCCAACTCGAGTTCAGAATTAAAGTCAGAGTCACTGGCACATTGTCTGTCGGTGTGAACTGTGGTTTTACTGTTTTTGACTCAAACACATACAATGAATGTATTTGTTGTTGATGGGAAGGTTGTTACGATGTAGTGGTACGTGGAATACCATGTTGGTCATCAGCTAGTGCACCTCCTGTTGGGGAAGTCTTACCAAAACCATTTTGTCTTATTTCAAATAAAAATGTCTCATTTCTCCACATAAACTTTCTTTACTCTTAAAATAAGGCTGTCAAGGAAAAATTCTAAATTTTACTAAGAATATTTGTCTAGAAAATGTCTAATTTCTAGTTAAAAAATCCATTTCCCCTTAAACAAGGCTCATCACTTCAAAAAGTAACTTGGTTTTATTTATTTTTCACTCATTTCAAGGAAGAAAAATCTGTCAGAGGAACAGATTATTTTTGCTCGAAACCAGTTTCAGATGATGTCTTATTGTCAGTGTAAAGAGATTTTCTAAATAGAAATTGGACGTTTTGACTAGAAACAAGAATTTTTCAGTGTGGAACATGAAGGATTGTGTTTTCACTCAGAAATGACATCACTGTGAGTTACCGACTCGGACATACAATTAGAACTCAACATTAACCCCTGAAAACTCTCATCAGGATTTGTAGAAAAGCCCCCGCAGGCAGTTGGTGTGTTTCATGCTCAGTTTTTCTCAACGAGGTGTGTCCTCTGTGCGTCTACTTACCTGCGTGCCCGGCCAGTTGTATCCAGGGATATTTCTTCTTGAAGGACATGACAAACGGCGACCAGTGGACCATGTTCTTAATCTTTTTCCAAGACTTGTGCTGTCAGCGCGCACACACACACACACACACACACACACACACACAGTGTGAAACTCACTAACTTATCATGTATCATGTATAAATAACCTTACTGTTGATTTTAAGAGAAAAGGACATATATACATACGTGTGTGTGTGTGTATACTGTATATATATATATATATATATATATATATATATATATATATATATATATATATATATATATATATATATATATATATATATATATATATATATATATATATATATATGAGCTTTTGTTTGTTTCTGTGACCACAAACTCAAAATCAATGCAATGCAAACACACACACACACACACACACACACACACACACACAGGGGGCTTCCCTGCTCGTCAATCTGCCTCTCAGCTTCTGTTTTCCCTCTTTGCCTGTGGAACATTTGAACTGCGCTCAGGGAGAACAAGCATGGGTTTCCCCTGGCAACACACTGTTTCTCTAAGGGCTCCCCCCGTCCTTAGCAAGGACACACACACACCTCTGGGTTTGTGACACTGACGTGATAAATAACTGGACCTTTCCTGGAGACACTTTCAAAATACATCCACGTTTGATGCCTCCACACCCGCTGACGCTAAATTAAACCGCAGCATGACATCAGATGGAAAAACTTCAGACAGTCTGTGGGTTTCAACAAATACCGACTGTCAACGCAGCAGTGCTGAGAATGGGAAGTTTCTGAGCGTTTGCACATGAAGAGAGGAGATGAGATGCAATGGGAGATGAGAGGAGAGGACCATAGAAGGAGAGATAGCCCCCCTCCAACCTTATCTGGACCTGATGGACATTCATTAGCTGATGACATGGCTTTTTATGGTTAAATTAGTGCATGAGTCATATGAGGGTTATAGTTCTGCACCACTGAAGCAAAGAGGGAGAAAACACCGTCGCGTGAAATTAAAACCCCCACACACGTGTGGAGATCACATGGTGGAAACTGGTGGTGAGAGGGGTCAGATGAACGGGCTCTCATGGGGCCGACATCAACGTTCCATAAAACCAAACAATCACTTGTTTCTAAGCAACAAGATCAGTCAGTGATAAATAGTAAGACTATGTTTTCAGACGTACTTACAACATATTTCGAAATATGATGCTGCCAGTATGTACTGTATTATTAATATATTTGTAGTACATTTGTAGTATTTGTATTGAGTCATTACGGTAATGACTCACCAGCCTCCAGCAACAGGGTGAATGGGATTACCGTAATGACTGCAATATGGCTGCTGTCAACTGATGGACGTTTCCTCCTCCTCCTAGCTCCTTCATCACACCAGACAGGGGAACCGAGTGACAGTTCTCAGCTTTGTGGAACCGATGTACGTTTTCTGACTACTCCACAGTGTGCTAGCCCAAACGTAGCGCCGAGGGTACCGTCGGTGTTAAAGCGTTAAAGTTTATTCCTACTTTCCAGCAAGTGCTGGGATCAAACATGTCTGTCCCACGAGCAGCTCAGGTGTGAGTACCAGCAAAGAGCTCTGTGCTTTCAGGTGACATACTGGAGGACATACTGTAGGTGTTGTAGGCTGGGCAGAGGATAAGTCATTGAGAAACAAAAACAAGTAAGCAACATGTGGCTAATTGTCAGATTTCTGGAGCCCATGTTTTTTTGCACCATCAAAATACGTTTTTCTGTCGAGCATGTTGCCCATTTCAAGCTGGTGTGCGTGTGTATGTGTGTGTGTGTGTGTGTGTGAGTGTGAGTGTGAACTCAGGGCACGACTAATAGGGGAATCTGCACTAGCTCAAGTTGAGTAAAAACAGACTAATGTCCCAGAATGAAGAGCTCCAGACATGATGAGCAGGTTGTGGGTTTGACGACAACGAAGACCCCCAGTGACTTCATCATCATCATCGCTCCAGCTGTCAAACCTCCAAACACAACGACTAAGTCCAGGTCGAACACACTGTGACAGGCGATTCAAGCCCTGAGCTACGACCCGTACCTGGAGCTGGAGGACGGCGAGAACGACGACGCTCCAGAGCGAGTAGAGCCAAGAAGACCACGTCATCGTGACCCGCTGATTTCTGTGCAGCTCTCTGGAACGAACCGGCAGCCTCCAGCTAGCCGATGCATTTTCTCTTCACTGTTTGTCTGAGCGCGTGATAAACAATTGCAGATCATTTGCGTCGCAAAGCAGGTGAAACCTAATCTGAACATGCAAATGTGTACGCAGGTCACAACTTCTCAAAGACAGACGGAGCCTCAGTCATCGACACACTGTCCATCAGCAGCAGGGGATGTGGGCCGGGTTCCCATGACGATTGACGATGGGGAGGCTGAGGTGCAGACTTAGGCTCTTTGGTTTGTGTGTAATCACCTGCACGTGTTTTCTTCAGATGATTAATTCTGTCATTCAGTCAGTCTTTGAATTGTTTACTTTTTTGGTGTTTAGTAGTGAACATAGTTTTCGTATTTATTACATTTTGTTATGGTACAATATCAGTGTGAAGGATTGACTTTTGGAACAGGGAAGAGACCACAGAGCTGCTGGATGACAAGAAGGGTGCAGGAAAAACAACAAAGACAAGTGGGGAGAGAGAGAGGATGGGTGGTAAGCGAAGGAACTTCTTGCAGACAGGAAGTGAGTGTGTGGGGGTGCCGCTTGCCTCAGCGACAGTATTTTCGACATCCGCCGCTGACTACAAACAAAAGAAAAAAAGGCTTGGCCCCTGTAAACAACAGACAGCAGCAGAGAATAAAAAGAAGCACTTCCTGTCATTATCAACCCGGGAAAGGTGCGTCATGAACAGAAAGGATCTCGTGTGACACACCGAGGAGAACTTATCGGCTGTGTTACGTTTGAGAATTAAAACAAAAAGTATGGGAATGTGACAGCTGAATTATGTGAGGACCTTCGTTCGTCGTTCATTTGCATGCAGGCGGCAGGTACAGGAGCAGGAGCAGCTCAGGGCATAGGGCGAGTCTGGGTTAGAAATGTGATCGATGTGAGAAAACAGGGGAAACACTGATGTGCAGATGTTTGCAGCGGAGAGCTGCTGAGGAAACAACACGGCTGATATCGCTCACCACAAGGTCCCAGTGCAGCGGCAGTTTGCAACGTTTACACACACACAAACACACAATGCCTGCATACACACACCCAGACAAATTAGACCGCCTCAAACAACGCTGAGCTGATGCAGCGATGCACAGTTCTCCTCAGTCTTATTCAGTCTCAGTGTTTCTACGAGTCTGTGGTAGCGAGTGCTCTCCTGTAGCAGTAGTGTGCTGGGGGGGGGGGCAGCCTGAAGAAGAAGGACGCCTCTTGCCTGGACAAACTGGTGTGTGGAGGTGATGGTTCCTCCCCCAACCATCAGTAGCATTTTTGTGTTCTTTTTCTAACAGACAGACAGAATGAAAACACAACCTCCTTGGTGGAGGTAACAAAATCCCTTCACTCAGTAGTTCCTCAGCGTCTTTCCCACCTGAAACCAGTCAGTAACTGTGGCATCCTGACTGGGCAACTGAAACATGCACGCACAGCAACACAAACTCAAGAAGTAATGGGTGTTTCCCCTCACACACACGTTTACAGATTAGTTCTCTCTCTCTCACACACACACAGCTGTGAGAGGGAAACTCAGTTTGACGTCACAAAGTTGCTAAGCAACCGGCCGCTGTGGTAGTGAAGATTTTCCATTGCAGTTCTCAGTGGTGTGTGTGTGTGTGTGTGTGTGTGTGTGTGTGTGTGTGTGTGTGGAGCTGAGTTTCCGTCCAGTTCAACCACAGACACTGTTTTTATGGTGGTGAAGTTGGAGGTTTGATTCACGGTTGGATTAGTGGAAGATAAAAGCTGGAATGGGGAGGATTAATATCTGGGTCAGTGTGGGGTCCGATTTCCAAAGGAGCGTTGGTTTCGTTTGACAGGAAGCAGCGTGCTGGTCAGAACGTCGTCGTTGGTCCGATGCTTCAGTGACCATGCAGACGCTCTGCAGCGACCCAGCACCTGCCTCATTCACACACTAGAAGACCTGCTCTACTTCCGCTCTGCTGCAGCTTCTACTTCACTTATTTTCTTCAACGCACTCTCTGAAAAGCAGAAACGTGATGTGGGGCTTTTCTTTGCGTCATATCAGTCATAGTCACATTTGAACCCAGCTGCAGTGATCAGAAGTAAGAGAGCTCACTTCTAAATTTGTTTCTATTGGTTTATCGTCTATTGATACACACATACAACCACTTTGGGTTTGGTTCACACCTCGGATGTAAAATCCTCTCAATGCAACGTTGGAGCTGTGTGCAAACCGCTTGTCAGGACCCATTAGAGGTTCAGGTGCTTAACGGAAGTATCCGGCTAGATTGGATTAGACCCTATTATTTTCTGTCCAGTTCACAAAACAGGTGTTTGTCAGAAGGCCTTCCTGACGTACGTGGACGTGGTTCTGGGCTGTGGCCAGCACCTCTCATCAGCGGCGGCCGTGACGGGTGTTTAGGTTCAGGAGACAACTGTGTCAGTCCTCCAGAGACTCGTCTGTGATCAGCCTCTTGTCTTCGTCATCAAACGATGTCAATCTGCTGCCAAAGCAGGGAAAACACTGGCGGCACATCTCCTCACTCTGGAGAGCTGCCCGACAGGAAAAAGATCAGCCAACAAGTGTCTATATAAGGCTGTGTTCAGATTTCAGCTGCTGCCAGGCGGCCATGTTCGCCAAGAAAATATAAGCTGATGTAATCCAACATCTGACAGCCAAAGCTGCTGCGGTCGGCTGCTCGTGTGAAAAATGAAAATATAAAGGCCAGTGAGCAAAACGGAACGGATGTTTGATGTCAAAAGTCCTTTTAATTGTTACTCTGCACTCGTGATAAGTCATGGAGAGAAGTTTCGTAGTAACATTAGTCGTTTGCTGACTTTGTGTCCATTCGATCGATGTCGAGTTGAAGAGCAACTGCTCGTCATTTGTCTTCTGTCTTTCTGCTAATCTCTCTCCTCCCTCCCTCCCTCCCTCTCCTACATACCACCCACACCATCAAGCATACTTTCTGTGTTTCGGCCTGTTTTCATTTGGCACCATCAGGATTCTTTAAAAACAATGAGAAGAACAAGCGAAGCACCTGATTTTTGTACCTCATGCTCCTTCATGCGTCCTCCGTTGGCCTCCAGCAGCCTGTCTTGCTCTTTGACAAAACGGTCGGAAAATATGCAAACAGCAAAACAAACACTATTCAAATGCATCGGCCAAATTCACCTAAACAAATAGTTTGTCTTGACCTGGAGGAGACGTCCGATGGCTCTGAGAGGAACCGCACGTTGGTTGAGGAGGCTGTTTACGATGTTTGTGGCGTGTCAGTGGTTTAGTCTATGGTCTGGGTCAGGTTAAGGCTAAAGCCCATTTGACGGTGTACCTACTGTTGGGTTGGCATGGATGCAGCATAGGGTCCAGAGTAGCCTGATGTCACCTCTCCAGACATGTAACTACGCAGACCCACGCAGACGGCAGCAGCTCTGGTTAGACTGTTTGTCTCAGGTGACTTTCCCAGCTCTCAGAGCAGAAGGCGACTTTCGGTTGCTATCACTCAGAGTGAACAGAGACACAAGGCAGACAGGGACCTTCACGTGGGGGACGGCGCCAGTTCACCGCAGGAGCATGAATAACCCTTCAGATGACATCATGGCACATGGCGCCACCATGGAAATGAGGAGGTCAGCGCCTCACCTCCCAACATCCAAAATGAAACAAAGAAGGAAAGAGCGGGACTCGTTTCAGGGTCACACACTGAATTCAAAGGAACCATTATTACAAGACATCGGTTTGATTCCTGTCACTCTACATAAGTAGAACGGGAAACTCCAGGATGAACCAACAGGGAACGGACGTCGTTCCAGACACCTGGGAATGGATGGACCGAGACAGCGGTCAGACTGACGTAACGTTTAAGATACGCTGCTAAAATCAGTTACACAACACACACACACACACACACACACACAGCCTCCACTTTGAAGTACGTCCTAATGCAAGCAGAGGCTGTGTGACTTGACTCGGTGTCTCTCTCTCAAACACACTCACACACACCCTCACATTCTCCACACACACTGAAACACACCTACATACACACAGGTCGAGGCACAGTGCTAGCTTTGTTACAGTGAACGTGAGCCATGACTCAGGAAGAAAGATCCGGCCAGTTTGACAGAAGTCAAGAGCAACACACACACACACAAACAACCCTTCTGTAGGCTTTGCACTGAGATATACCAATGGTTCCAGATAGTCCCAGGTCTTTCCTGAGACCGTGTCTGAACCTGCTCAAACGTTACGTTCCAACACATTCCAATTACTTCCACGACTTTCCAGCAGAACAAAGTTGCAGCGGACGTGTCCAGACACACACTCGGAGGCTGCTTACCGCTCTCTGTTGAGACGTGAGGAGTGCCGGGTTGAGGAGCTGCTCCCCTTTCTCCGTATCACTGGAAACGTCCTCCTCCGACTCTTCCCAAGACGAAGAGAAACCAGCCGAGGAGGCCGAGGAGGACGACAGCTTTCGGAGGGAGCGGGTGGAAGAGTTGGACCCGGGGCCCTGGTCGGAGGTCGAGATCTCCGGAGGTGGTGGGGGGTGTTCCAAGCCATGGTCGGTTATGATGACGGCCGGGATGGAGGGGGCGCCGGAGAGAGGGGGACACGACGTGTTCCCACCGCCCTGACCCCAGAGTGAAGCTGGGGGAGCGTGCAGCCTGTGGATCTGGGGACGGTCCTTCTCCTGTCCCACGTCTCTGTCAGCCATCGGTTGATTTTCTATCTCCCCAGTGTCTTTTCCCACAATGTGTTTTTTCCGTGCGTCTGCTGTCTGGAGGTCATTCACTACGTCCGTTTCTGTTTTGGAATGACGGCCATTCTGACCAGTGAGAGTCTTTGCGTTCATGTCGTTTATTCCATTTCCCCGACCTTCCGATGGTCTCTCTTCCATGTCTCCCCCATTCTGGACGGCCGATGGAACTCCTCTGTGTTGGGGTCGGTTGTTCCTGTGGCTGGGACGACAAGGAGCCTGAGCAGCGGATCGTCTGGGAGTGCGAGGGCTGCGCTGGAGCTCGCTGTTCAGCACCTGAGCACGAATCCCAGAAATGTGGGCCTCAAAAATTCCCACTTTTCCTCGGACCTGAAAGACACAGAGGGAATAAGCATTGTAAGGCAGCTGAAGTGATCCCCTGTGTGTGTGTCATTGGACGTGTTTGACAGACCAATAGATTATCACCAAACCCTTTTTGATGAAACGATTTGAAACCGATTGGAAGTGACTGCAGTCTTACATAAAGATGTGAAGAGGTAGTCGGTCAGAGAGAGGAGAGAGAGAGACACATGAAAGAACATGTAGGAGGATCACCTCAACGTTCTGCAGCTCTTTGTGGATCTGAAGCAGCTGCGCCTGGCGTCTCCTCTCCTCTCGCTTCTCTCCTCCTCCCGCCTCGCCTCCCCTCTTTTCCTGCCCCTCTCCTTCCCCTGTGTCCTCACCACCGGGTGAGCTCAGGCGTCGCACCCGTTGGCCCACGTTGACTCCGAGGAGCTCCGGGCTTCGCGGGGAGGGGGAGCGAGCACGAGGGACGGGGCTGGTAGAGAGCGGGAACGTGGAGGGGAAGTCGAAGGTCCGACCCGGTGACCTGGGACTCGTCTAGGAGACAACACAGATGAGCTTTCCGAGGACGGAGTCACAGTGTTGTTTTCCTTGGTGGACGTGGTGCCACACCTTGGGGCTGGTTGGGCCGTAGAGACCAGCGGCCAGCGCTCCTCCTCCCACAAACTGGCAGTAGGTGCCGGTGCTGCGGTCTGGAACCGGCAGCACCGGCCGGCCAACTGAGCCGGTTCTTTCTCGAGAGCTGTTAGTAGACGAGCCCGGCTGAGTGTGAAACTGGTTACTGGTCACATGAGATGAGACGATGTGAGATGACAGGAAGGATTCCATGAGTTCTGAACATGAGATGCAACAGTCCACGTGACACACGCTCACCTGTTCATGACGATGAGAGCGTTCCGGTTCAGGGCAGACGCTGCCATCCCCGTGGTCAGGCCAGGGGGCTGGAATGCGGAGAACACATCTGACTGTTTCCCCTTAAGCTTCAGTCTGACGTCCGAAAGAAAAGAGGGTTTGTTGTGGACTCCACACTGATCACGGAGAAACAACCCAAGAGACTTCAGTTCACACGAAATCAGCTCTGAAACCATCTTCCAAAAACCCTCAACCCCAATTTATGCTTCTGCCTCTACGGTCGTCATGGTTACGTGGACCTCCACATACGGCGACAACTGCGATTGGACTTTGCGTCATGTGACTTTCCCAGCTCTTGGAGCGGGACTTCCATGTCTGCCGAGAAAGCAGAACCGACCAAAAATGTTTTTTGACAAAACGCAGCGAAGAAATTCAGCACGGAACTTCGGGACAGACAGACGCAGAAGAAGAAACACTGAGGACGGCGTAGGACCTCCATGTCAGGTCAACGCAGACACAGAATATTCCAGAATATTCAGGTGGTCCTGCTGGGAGTCAGGAATGGAAGATGTTTCATGCTGGGAGGGAAAATGGACGCAAGTGAAAGGAAGAGAAAATGTGAAAACAGGAGTAGTGAATGATGATGATGAGAACAGAAAGAGGGGAGGAAGAAAAGAAGAGACAGAGAGAAGTATCACCTTCACCACCAAGGGATGAGGACAACGGGACCGTGGGAAAAAGCCGGCGCTGCAGTGACGCTTTGATTCTGTGTTGACTCACCTCGCTTTGCATAAGGTGAGATAACGCTGATGAGATAGTCGGTGTCAGAAAGCCAAGAACCACGATTTCAGGACACCACAACTTGTGTCGTATGAATGAATCCAGACGAGGAACGTGTGGGACCATGTTAACAGTGAAGTGAAATTTGACCTGTCCAGCAGGACAACTCCCTGTCCAAATGTCCACTTCCTAGATGAAAACTCTGTACATTTAAAATAAGACACATCACCTAAAAAGGGACTGTTTTTGGACAATGTTCACTTATACTAAGTATAAGAATCTGCCACTGAAGTGTTGTTTTCTTATTTCAAGCAAATAAAATCGTGTTCCATTGTATGTAGAAATTGAAAATTTGTGTGAAACAAGTGACAAAAACAAGTCACTTTTTCAACTTCTTCGAAGTGCAAAGAGATTTTAAGAGCGTTTAGCTGTGGTGAAGAAACCAGCGTCTTCCGGCTGACCGTACTGCCAGAAACCTCCTCAGGGTGTGTTTTCATCGCAGAAGAGTTAAGACCACAGGTCCTCAACGATGAAATAAACACTGGGATTTCCTTGCTGGGGAGTGACGCATGCACAGAGCGGGCAGGAACAGTTCCTAATCTACCAGCGCAGCCTCCTGCAGTCGGAAATGACTTTTTAAGTGAGTTCATTCCTCCAGAGGACGAGGGAGGAAAGTTCTGTGAATGTCTAATACAGAAGTTATCATGTAAAGATTGATCGAAGCCGCATGAGACGTGACTTCATCTCTCCTGGGGGGTGAAACTTTGCCACAGGGATCACGGCTGCTTCAGTTCCATCAGACGGTGAAAGGACTGGATTGAAATAGAGGCAAAGAACAGCAGATGTGGACGGGCGATAAACGCACACACACACTGGAAAGTCACACATCTCCGCTGCTTTTACTAGGAGGAATACAGCACTTTACTACCAGAAGAAGTCAGTCAGATACAGTGACAGAGAGACGTGTCTCACACATTTCATTCAATGTTCTATTACGTCATGATATAGTATTTCATATCTGGATGTCCCTGAGTGCTGCCATAATGAATCCCATCATCACTAATACACCACTTAATTCATTACCAACGGTTACGGTATTCGATCAACATCTTCAGTTTTTTTTTATATAATTTACTAATATTTGTGAGTTTATGTTCAACTTTATTCAATTGTTTTCTGCCATTTTACAGATCAAGTAACTGAGAAAATCATCAACCAATGATTAAAACTCATTACTTGCACTTATTTTTTTCATGACAGCTTTTATGAAAATACCTTTATTTCTACTTTCAGTTGCGTCCCTATGAATTACAGGACACGCACTCTAAGGACAATTACAACTGATGCTGGTTTCATAACTTCATGTATAAAACTTTGGAGCAAATGTCAACAAATTTGAACAGAAATGAAACCCAAATATTAACAGTCAATATTTGAACGTTAGTAACAACCTCTGGCAAAACGTCTGCAGATGAACAGGATGAAGTATGGTGGAACACTTCCCAATGGGAGTGTGTGTGTGTGTTTGCTGTTGTGTCTTGTTGTGAGTTGACAGCTGTGGTTTGTAAGCGTTGTTGTCTGATGAGTCAGTGAACACCGGTCACAGCGTCTCCACCTCCTTCACAGTGACGGGGACAGAAACCCCTGTTCTTACCTCAACTCCAGTCCAACACACACTCCCAGTGGTGTGTGGGGCTGATAAATCCTTCTTCTTTTCACCCGTCCTTTCTTCACCCCCTCACTCCAGCAGCGGACAGCGAGGAGCTGCTGCTCCTCCTCCAACACGTACAAATGTGTGTTTGTTTCTCTGGAGTTCTCTTCTTTCTATCTGCAGCTCCGCCGTCATGTGGAGCGACTGAATGTTTGTCCCTGAGTGAAGGCGGAAGAGACGCCCTCTCTCTCTCTCTCTCTCTCTCTCTCTCTCTCTCTCTCTCTGTGTTTCTCTCTAGTGTGTGTGTGTGTGTGTGTGTTTGGGGGGAAGCCCTCTCATAAAGCGCGTGTGTATAAAATTTCCACAAAGAAATAAAAACACAAACACATTAGCGTCTTAATAAACCCTGGACGACCGGTAAGCTCTGTAAACACACACACACACTCTTCACACACACTTCTGAAAATCGGATGTACAAAAGTGAACGTGGGATTGAATTGTAACATACAAAAGAGAGAGAGGTCACCAGAGGATGGTGTATCCAACCTTCTCCAGAGGTTCTCCAGAGGTTCTCCAGAGGTTCTCCAGAGGTTCCTGACTGTAAACTGGGATCAGTTGAACTTCCAGGTTCAACCTTGACCCATTTTTTAGAACAGGAAGTTGTATCTGACCACAAGTTACAGTACGTTTACCAGCAGGACGAAGAAGATGTTTTCCTGGAATCATTCCGTCAAAGCTGGACCCACGGAACATCAGGTGGACATCAGGGCTCCGTGTTCCCGAGCGGCTCCCTCCAGCCTCTGGCCGACCACAACGCCACGCTGTATGTGGGCTGAGTGAACCGTTCTGGTTTGGTCTCCATTTGGAACAGAACCGGGTTAGCACAGTCAAACTGTCACGAAGAAAAAACAACAACAACAACAACAACAACAACAACAAATGTAATGTTGCAAGGTGGCTGATTGTTGTTGTTGTTGTTATTAATTGTATTATTGTTGTTATTATTATTCATGATCATAATTTTATTCTCATGGTCAACATCACACATTCCAGTCAGGAACGTGATGAAAGCCCCCCCCCCCCCACACCAGGGACATTTGATAACAATGACAAAAACTTGATAAAAATTGTACTTGAGTCAATTAAGAAAGGAAAGTAATGTGTCATGGTATTTATTCGTTTGTTTGTATGTCTGAAATAACATTCGGAACCAGCAGAGGTACATTACTTTTCCTGTCGGTTTCTCATGATCTCTGGTTGTGGAAAGAGGAGCTGCTGCCCTCCAGTGGTCACTAACTGTAACGCACCATGCTGAAAACAGAAACGTACACTGGATATGATAACTAACCGGGCTGTGATGACCAGAAATAGTAATTCTGTTATCTACTGTTTCATCTTTCATGTCTGGAATCTGATTGAAACAGTCAAAGGTAACAAAGGAGACAAAACACAACTTTCCATCGATGGCGTCAATGATATAAGATGCCCTGAAGAAAACTACATCATTTCTTTTGTTTTCTCTTTCTACCCTTAAATATCTCCTCTTCTGCCTTTACGTCTGTATCACACTGTCTTTTTATCACTTGCTCTCTCCCCCCTTCTCTTATTGGACACCTGACCCTGGAGTTTAGAGTTACCACACACACAAAAGATGTGTCAAGTGAGAGAGAGAGGGGGGGGAGAGAGAGAGAACGAGAGAGGAGAGAGGGGGAAAGAGAGGGAGAGGTGGTTGGGTGTCACCAAACAGGTGTGAAGTGAGTGAGACTATTTGTTCAGAGTGTGTTGTTTGTCAGATACAGGTGAAGTTGGAGTCCCACAGGGAAACTACTGGTCCTGACTATCTGCTGGTTGTCAGGTTAGTCCTGTGTGTGTGTGTGTGTGTGTGTGTGTGTGTGTGTGTGTGTGTGTGTGTGTGTGTGTTCACCCATACCGTGGACAGTATACTCTCTGCACCCTACCAACAGTAATGGGATAGTTACTGATGTGACACCGACCACACGCTCCAGTCGTGTCGTTCATCCACAGACAATGAGACGTTTGATCACCAGCACACAGACCTCCACATCCATTGTGTCGTATGTCGCTGAGATCCTCAGCAGAAGGATCTGGAAAGGAGCGGCGTATGCAAACAGTGGACACACCCTCACATGATACCTGAACACACACAACTGAAGGATCCTCTGGAGACCTTCAAAGAGGTTTTCACACCAACGCAGAAAATTAAATGTGCTTAAAGGAACTCAAAAGTTACAAATCAGTCCAGTTTTTTGTCCCTCCATGAGACAGTCGTGGTAGCCACGGTGTTAGCAGCTAGCTCTGACTCAGAGCCTGTGTTTAGACACTTTCAACATTTTGTTTTCTAGACATTTTTACTAAAAATTCATTTATCATTAGTGTCATTAGCATCAGTTCAGTTCAGTTATATGAATAACATAATAGATAATAACATCCAGTGAGAAGGAGAAATGTCCACTCATCCATCCACTGATTCACTTACAGCGAGTTCTGCATGACAGGTCCAATATTCACTAATGACTTTGAAAAGTGGAACAAGTGTTTTTTTTTCTTATTTCTTGTTGCAAGTGAGAATTTTGTTGAAACAAGTGAAAATTGTCCAAGAACTTAAGAATTAATTTTAAGGTGATGTGTCTTTCGTTTACACGTAAAAAGATTTTATGGCTAGAAATGAGGCAAATATGAGAGTTTTTGCAGAGCGGTGTGCTTGGACCCAGGTTCATGTTCGGGTCAGGGCCGAGCGATGACCGGCCCTGATTGCGTGATCACTCTGGGTTTCTCAGATCAGGCGTTGGCTGCGCGGCAGTTGGGCCAGTAGGCAGTGTTTTGCTGTCCAGATGGCTGCGTCAGGGTAAGTCCCCTCAGAGGCGCTAATCCTCCAGAGAATCTCTACTGCCTTGATCTGGGAAACCACACAGCTCTGGCTGAAGGAGACTGTCCCCAACAGCATCGTTGTTAGCTCAGCAACAGCCATCTGTGGAGAGGAAGAGGAGAGGAAACCACCACACCCGCCAGGTCAGCATAGGACCAGCAAGACCTGTGGAGCTGAGGAGGGAGGACGGAGACGACCTTAGATCAGTCAGGTCCAGTTTACGACCTCCAGCCATCATTCACACCTTTGACTGACGCACAGGAACAAAGGGACAAGTCAGAGTTCTTCATGGTTTACCGTCACAGAACGCTGTAGAAAGTCTAAACGGACACGAAGTAGGTGTTTGTTTTGTGGTTCTGACTTGTGTACCCTCACAACAAACTGTGAGGTGTCATGGCACCTTCAGTCAGTCATGTCAGTTTGTGAATCTGCTGTGTGAAATGGAGCCGTCCGAATCAAATGTGACGTTTTGTTCAGTTTGATTCCACATGTCCCAAACAAATGAAGTGTGTGTTTGACTGGGAAACGTGCTCCTCAGCAAACATCTCCAATCGCTCAGAGTCAAATGATCACCTGTACTCGGGGTGATGAAATGATCATGTGTCGGTGCGTTTCACTCCACTCCGCTGACCTGTGGATGGTCTTGACATCAGACTGATTTTTGTGGAATCCAACATATCAGCTGTTTAGTGAAGTTTACACTCTTCACTTCCTGCTGTGAGACTGGGCCACACCAGTATGAAACCTGATTTAACGTGGGCCAGATACAGACGCAGGCAGCTACTGCAGCTCATCAAATAGTCATGTTGCTGTGATGTGAAAAATATGCAGCTTCATGTCCTCATGCTCTCTTTCCTTGTCGTCCCCCCCCCCCCC
>CAAKHB010007742.1:30754-41160 GCA_901007665.1 Aeoliscus strigatus
CCCCCCCCCCCCCCGACATCATTACTCATCTGGTGTGTTTCTCTGCTGGACCGATTCAACTGGTGAGTCCTTGTAAAACACAAAATATGTCACCAGTCTTCAAAATATGATGATCAACTGCTATTTCATCCTGCCTGTGATCAAATATTGTGTTCTATTGATTTATGTGGAAAATATTCTACTCTTGAATAGTTTTTGCATATTGTTTGTTACACACGATCTATGTGCTTGTTTATTTCTCCTTCGTTGATGTAAAATCTCCACGCTGCCTCCCGCTATAAGCCAATTACCTGAGCTTCTGTAATCTGCGTGTGGATGTGTATAAATAAGAGGGGTGAGTGTGTGTGTGTGTGTGTGTGTGAGCGTGCAGAAGAGATAGAGGATGTGTGCAGTGACAGTAGCTCTACCCTATGTTACATAATGACCAGTGTGTCATGTCCTTGTGTGTGTGAGAGTGAGAAGACAGAAGAACTATTGTGTACCGCTGAAAATACAATACTGACAACACGTCGTTGACAGTTTGAGATTTATCATTAGTGTCATTAGCATCAGTTCAGTTCAGTTATATGAATAACGTAATAGAAAATAACATCCAGTGAGAAGGAGAAATGTCCACACATGCATCCACTGATTCACTTACAGCGAGTTCTGCATGACAGGTCCAATAGTCACTAATGACTTTGGTCAATTATTTCTCTGAGTTTATCACCAGTGTGACACTTTTTACATACATTTATCTCATGCTACGTCTGATTGATTGAATCACTGAGCCGACACTGAAGTCACGTGACCATCTTATCAGTTCCAAAGGGAAGCCCTCGTCGATACCGGTCGAAGGTGTTATATTCATGATGTTGATAACATAAACTCAATTTAATTTAACAAAAAGTTGGCAATAAACAACACTATCATTTTTATTAAAGGTACGTGCATTTCCGACTTGGCTGGGAAAATACCAAAGCAGAGCACAGAGGAATGAAAGAAAAGATGCCTCAAATACGTGAAAATGGAACTGCAGAAACGAATCTTCGCCGCTAGAGGGCTCCAATACTACATTTGCATCGAACGAACCCTCCTACTCGAATGGACTGCGCGAGTGACCAATCACATTCCAGTATTTAATACAGTAATTCCTCTCAGCCAATGGCAGCGCGCCAAAGGATGTTTTTCACTGTAAGGGGCGGGACCCGAGATGATCGACACGTCTGCTCTTGAGCTGCAGCCAGATTGTCGGTGTGGAGCGGAGTGGAGATTTTTTTTTGGAGGTTGAGAGAAACGCACGTTATTTTTTGCAGGAGAACAGACAGAGAGAAGCCACGTTTTGTTGGAAGTTCCCTTTTCGTTTTTTCGGAAATTACAACAGGTAACGCGGTTTAAATCACGTGATCCATCCATCAGCTCGTCCCGTTCTGTGTTTGTCGGACATGTACAAATGCTACGTTGCATATTTTGGTAGAAACACAGGTATTCGACCTGTTCCAACAGCTAGTCACTGACGAAGAAACGGCGAAGGAGACGGTAACTTACCAAAATCCGCCTTCGTCGTCGGGCTTCATGGCGTCTCCCTTCCCGGTTCTCACGAACTCTGTTGGTTCTCCGCCGGAGCTCGTCCTGCGTGTTCCACGTTAGCATGGCTGCTAATGATGAGATGTGACGGCGTGTTTGTGTTAAAAAGTCATTTTCCCTCCTCCCGTCAATGAAAATCGCCCGTTTCTTACGGCGTGTTCGTTTCCTGGTGTGGGTGAACGTCAGTTAACGGGTCGTTCCACTGAACATGCTAGTCGGTGATTTAAAGGACTAGTCCGGCGTTTTGCGTTCATCTTCCTCTTCTGCTTGATTCTTCAGTTGTTTTTTCAGCAGTTTGACTGTTTTACAATCCGGGTCAGCGTTTTAAAGTTGTTGGTATTTGTACAACAGGGACGTCATGTGTGATGTCTGAATGAATGAAATCAGTTTACTGGGCATGCATTCCATGTTAGCTACTCTCTTATTTTTAAACCAAATCCAAAAGAAAATAGATTAGGTAGGAACTTTTTGCATATTAACATATAAATAATGTTTATTTATGATATGTGTAATCTAAATAAATGAAAAGGAAACTTGTAGTGAACTTAACATGTAATAGATGGCACATTGTCTTTGTTTCTGAGACATGCTGACATGAAACATGTAGCCTCACAATTCCATTATCATCATAGGATGACAGTAATTTTCTCAATATGACTGACATAGAGTAGTTTATTTTGCAGTGATGGCAAACAAGACCTTCAGATTTGAGGCTGGAATTCGTCAAAGTTTGGAATCCATAGATGAGGATGTTTGCTGTATGGCTCATTTCTGTTTGGGTGACAACCTAAAAGGGTTGTGAACTCAGATTTTGTCAGATTTTATGGTTTGGCCCTCATGAACGCCCCATCCTCCCTTCAAATCCATCCAGCCTTTTCATGATACTCGTTCTTGGTCTACTTGCCAAAGGAGCTGTGTGTACGTCCTGCATCTAACGTGTTTCACAGTCGCATTGAGAGAAGTCGTTTTCCCCTACAGGAACTAGAAACTCTGCAAAGTTCACAACAAACAGAGGGACACACAAAAAGTCACTGGCACACTTAATCTATGATATCAGCATAACTGAAAGTCGTTACCTGTGTGTGCATTATGCCTCATTTCATGCTGTTTTTTCAAACAACCTGTGCTGCGTTTGTCCTTTCAGCACAGTATTATCTGGCTTTATCAGTGACCTTCTCATGCACATTTTGCAACGCAGTATTTGTTGTATGCTGCAACATTATCTCGACTAAGGCGGACTAAACTTTGATTTAGTCACTAAATTCAGCACAGACATTCAAACAAAGGATTGCTTATGGAGACTTTCAGCCACCACGTTATCAGCTATTCTAATTTTTCTTTTTTTTCCCAATTTTCTGAATTCGGAACTGAGCAGTTTTTGACGATTGGTGGAACAACAAGTGTGTAGTTGTTGTTAATCAATAAATCAAGGATATTGTCTAAGTATCAGTTTATTATTGGAGGTGTTATCAGATGCAGGGTCTCTTTTCATTGTATTTAACCACACAGAGTGAAAACGCCAGGGATGAGGCTAACGAAAAAAAGGGCTAACAGGAAGTTAGCTGGGAGTCCATCCATCATCTCGTTGCTGTGTCCCTCCCTGTTTTCCCTGCGCTGGCTGTGTCTATAATCATGTCCATTCTCAGACTCTCAGGATGTGTAGAACAGTGGCATCTCTGTCAAAAGCTGCTAATGAGAAGCCTTAATTGGTTGGTTGGATGGATGAATCTAGTAATCATTGGTTCGCTTCTCTGCAGTCTCAAACGGGGTTGAGCGCGGGTGCTGGAGCCACTAATTGATTTTGTCAATTAGAGATGTTTTTAGAACATCTATTGTGCACAACTATGAATCAGAAAATGTGAGACATCATAAATTATCATAAATCATCATAAATTATTATTGATGCGTTTTCCGTCTCAGTCGCTGCCTCCACTGGTGTGGTTGTGTAGCCATGTAAGATGTGTGTGTGCTGCCTGCTCATTTGGTGATGTGACGTCACCGATGGAGGAAACGTGTGTGTGTGTGTTGACACGCTGCACCTCCTTCGTAGTCTCCTTTTGTCACTGCTCTGTGATCAGCAGGAGGGTGAATCAATTGACTTAAAGACAAAAAAAAGACATTTGAGGAAGGGAGAGCAAAGAGGAAGTGAGTACGAGTTGGACAGAACAGGAGAAAGAGGCTGAGTGAGAGCGACAGAGAGAGGGAGAAATATTGCTTAACCATCCGGAAAGGCTATGGGAACATCCCTGTGTGCGTGCGTTGGTGCGGGTATGTGTGTTTTCATGCTCCAGCGGTACAGCTCATCGTATCTGCTCGGCATACTGTAGCACAGTTCAAGCCCTGGCTGTGTGCTTAAAGAAATAAAAGTTCAAAAAAATCAAATCAAATGATTAACCATTTAACACCGACGTATTTGCGGTGCTCCATTCATGCTAGCATACCTGGGAGTACTGTAACTGCATGACAGAAAACGTCACTGGCTTCCTCTACCTGGTGTGAAGAAGGAGCTAGGAGAAGGAGGTAACGTCCAGCAGCTCCTGGAAGATGAGAAGTTACACTACAGAGACAAGTTGCTGTTATTACGGTAATGACTCGGAATCCGAGGGCCACTTCTCAGCTTTCAACAAGCATTCAAGGTTTTCTGACATCAGTTAAAATAGTTGTGTGTTATGGTATTTTATGGTATGCTAGCTCAAATGTATCGGGGGCGATACGGTCGGTGTTCATCAATGCTCTGTATTCGGTTTGGATGCAGATGACAGTCCAAAGCGTCGTCGCAGCGACAGAAGGAAGAAGGTGGGACATGTTGTTCAGGTCAGCAGTGGGCCGTGACCAGCGTTCACCACAGGACCCCTGATCACACAGAGAGGATCAGAGAGCCGTGGATGAACCTTCAGCTTACTCCAGCACCAGAGACAGCGAGGGGAGGAGGAAGACGTCAGAGGGAGAGGGTGATAGAGCTCTAGAGGACGTGCACAGAAAGCGAGTGGGAGGTCATAAAAACAGGGAGCGTCATCCCATTATCGAAATGATGTGGAGCTGGCAAACAGAACATAGTTTGTCCGTGTTTCTGGGACTGAGCTCATCTGCCGAGTCTTGTTTTTGTACAATAGACAGGATTATTAAAGAAGAACCTTTGTTTTCTACAGCGAATCCTCGTATGTATGAGGAAGACAGACGAGACGAACTGCCTCCCAGTTTTTGGCTGAAAGGCACAATTAAAGGGAGTCAAAAGCAGAGAGGGGGCCTGTGGCTCTGGCATCAGGCCCAACATTGTTAAAGAGAGATTAATCAGCACCGGGTCACATTCTCACAGAGAGAGGCTGATCAGAGCCGAGCCTCCATCCTTTGGATCCTTTTACACCAGAGAAAATGAGGAGTTCATCGGATTGAGATTCAGTGTCAGTGACAGCATTGTGCTGTAAAACCAATGTCTGTTGAAGTATTTTTTAGATGACTGGAAGCTACGGGATGTTGTGTGTGCTGGTTCAGAAGAATGAATGTTTTGGGTGAACCAGCCGTACTGAATCACCGACTGAAAAGATCCATTGGTTTCAGCCTTCAGCTGCAGTGAACTGCTGGGTGAATGTGATTCGTTGGGTCGTCCCCAGCAAACGAGTCGACCGGTACGACTCACTCACTGACAAAAAAGACAGCAGGTGCTTCTTTAAACGTTCTAACAGATCTATAATAACAGGTCCTTTTTGTTTGAAATCACTCATTTGTATTCACTTGGCACAAGGTTGTTGTGTTAATGCGGACTGAATGCTGATGGTAATAATCGTGGCTGACACAACAACATGTGTGTTGTAATGACAGTTTATGGACCTCATGTGTTGTAAAGAAATAAAAACCAAAAATGACTCATTTCTGCCTGAAGTCTTCTAGTTCCACCATCTGCTTCTTGACTTGACTTCATCCATCTGCCATTTATTTGACTGTCAAAGCCAGAAAAATGTTTGTGTGTGTGGGAGGTGGACTACAGTACAGGGATGAGAGGAGGAAAGGGAAGTGAGAGCAGATGAGTGTTTGGGCTCAGAGGGACTCATACGTTCTCATTTGATGCTTTTCGGAAGCTCTGAAAGACATTTTGGAAAGTGACATTTGTTGCTAAGCACAGAGGTCAGTAGTTCATCGCATTGGACACCTAATTGGTTGTCAGTGCGAAACCTCCATGTGGCCATTCACAGAGATATGAGAAGACAGGAGAAAGAAGATTGATTTTATGTCTGGCTGTGGACACTTCCTGTTTTTACGTCCACAGCTGAAAATCCTCTGTGATGCTGCATTCGATACTGAAGATAAAGGATCGAGTTAGTGGAAGCAAGAGTAGGCTTCGAGGTAGCCTCACTTCCTGCTTCCTGGGCAGGGGTCAAAGGTCACCCGACTGGAATTAACAGACACTCGGCGTCTGAATGTCTGGTCAAGCCTCCCTGGGGGGGTACCTGGGGGGGTAGAGCAGAGAAAACATGATGATGATGATGATGATGCAGCAGCTGTATGGGTTGATTTTCGTTCCAGTAGTCAGGCGATCCTCTGACAGGGCGCTACCACGTTTCAGACTGATGTGTTCTTGTCTTCTTCATCCACACACTCGTCTTTCAGCGCTGGAGGCTGCCGTGTTGTTTCACCTCGTCACGTTCTGTCGTTCTCTCTACTCTACCCAGCTAATGTTTGCTCTCCTCTCCTGTTCTTTTCTCTCACTCACACAGCCAACTATCTGCTCTCCTTTGCACTCATGTGACCCACCTATATTCCCCGTTTTTGTGTGGCAAACACACTCACGTTCACACAGACAGCGCTCGCGCCTGACTGCTCTAATCACTCAATGGGGGAGTTTAGCAGTTAACAATAGTAGTTATGAGCTGACCCATTCTGCTCACACACACACAGAAAGAAGCTAGTCAATCAGGTACTGGAACTATAGTTTCAGCTGACGTGGTGATTGATTTCTTAACTATTAATTCGTTTTTTTATCCTGTAAATCAAATCAAAATTGTGAGAAATCATTTATGTAGGAGTGAGACGATACCAGTACAAATAAATGAAGGAAACCTGCTGACATTAAGTGTATAGATCATACAGTACTAGGGCTGCACAATAAAGGGTCTTCTTATCATTCTAAGGATAAACGCACGTGACATAAACCTATCGCAGAAATTGTGCAATTGAAGATGAATGGCGGAAAATAATTCACCAAAATGACTTTGACCCATCACATTGTCCCCTGGGTTCATAAATCATGAAGGCAATATAACGGTCCTGATGTTGTATGAGGAGTAAAACCCAGAAGTGCTTTCAGACTGAAAGCAGTATAAAACAAAGTGTCGCAGTCAGGTGGTGACGGACAGACGGACGAGGTGCTGAGTGGTTCCACACGCAGGCTGACACAAACGGACATACACACAGATTATCCCATTTGTAATCCTCAGTTTGAGGATCAGAGCACAGCGTTGTAATTTTCACACCACAGGTCTGTGTCCATGCGTTCATTTGAAAGAGCAGATAGACTCCACCAACGGACAACGACAAACTAAAGGTATAAATAAATGAAAGAATGTATGATTGAATGATTACAAATATGGATCGATCATGTTTCGTAATTATGTTAATAATGATTTGCATATCTGTGTGTGTCCATGAGTCATTGCGTGACAGATGGAAGATAGTAGAAGATTATGGTTGTGAACTCTGTCAGCTGGTGGAGAAAATTGGAGCCTGTTGCATCACGACCATGTGAGACGTCCCCGTGGGTTTCTGCAGTTTGTTTGGTTAAATCATTTCAGATGTTGGATTGGATGGAACCAAATGCAGCTGTCAGAAATGCTCAGGTGGAAACACTGGACCGTTTGCACTGAACTAAGTGGCATTAAACGTGGCACATCAGTGGGGTGTTAGGAGCGGATGAGTGAACGGAGGGAGCATGAAGGTTTCCTGTAGGTCTGCTACAGAATATCAGCGGTAAATCTGTGGTTTGAAAGGGGTTTAGGCACGGTCATAATCTCTATTGTCACTTCTCTGCTCACTGACTAATCTGTATTTTTTGCTGGGGTAATCTCTTGTCTCCATGGGGATTTATGGTTGTTGTCCATGAATGTTGTTGCCATAGAAACCAGTTTGTCCTACTCCAGCCCTGGCGCTGCCCCCATCAATGAGTGGGTTTCGGTATGTATTTATGTTGTTGTTGTTGTTTTATCCTGTGAAACACAATGTTAGGTCAATCTCCGTTTCCTTCTTTTGTGTCTCATAAGAATTGATCTGGAAGCCACATACCACACCAGGAAGTGGTTGCTATGAAGACGACCTCTGAAACCTAGACAGTAATAAATTTGTAAGTGGGTGAGCTGCAGCGTGACTGCCTCATAATGTGTGTCTCAAATCAGAGGTTATATATTCTTTACCCCAGAATTCATTCCGATGTTTTTCAGGTAAGGTTCATTCACTTAGTCAGTTTGTTCTAGTGAGTTGTGTATAAGTTGGGATTCAACTGACACACTCTTGTGGTGCTTTTATAGCTTCTATTCCAATTACCTGCTTCCTTATTCCTGAGTTAAATGTCAAGTTGCTAGGCAACAAGAGCAACACAAGGTTACGCTAGAAGAGCCTGTCATTTGCTGGTCATTCTACCAACTCTGGCTCTATGAACCCTCAGCGCCCTGGGATACCTCAGTCTCCCTCAGTCAGATGTAGTCGGTCACTCTCCTAACGTGCTGAAGCGGTTCAGTGTGTGTGTGTGCATATAACAAATATATTCTCACACTTGTATGAAATATAGAAAATGATCCACATCAATCTGATGAAAAGGATTCACAGGACTTGTATGGTCCTGATGGAATGCATCGGTGCACTCTTTTTCAGCTATCAATCTTTTACGTCTCCACTTCTCTCGACCCCCCCCCCACACACACACACACACACACTCTTTCTGCCCTCGTTTCTCGGAGCGCTGGTCCCGTGGGAAGCCGGCGCAGAGCTCTGAGGGAGAGAGCAGAGGAGAGGATGGAGGAGGAGAAAAAATGGCAATGACGGTTTGTAGGGCACGCGTTCGCTAAAAGGTGGCAGCAGGAAGGAAGGAAGGAAGAAGGAAAAACAGACGAGAAGAAAGACAGAACACAGAGAGAAGAAAGAACACAGGGGGTGAGAAGTGAAGTGAAGAGGCAAAAGAAAAGCAAGGGTAAGGACTCATCTGTCATCTGTCTGTTTGAAGAGGAGCAGGTCAGGTGCATCAGCTCTCCTGTTTATTTGTGAAGCGTTCAGTCAGTTTCATCCTGCTGTCACGTGCATTCATCAGCTGTTTGACCTGCACAGTGATCGATTGGACTTCACATGAACGCTGATAGAGCTGCCCTGAGTTTAAGCTCTGGACAGAACGATAAGAGCTGGAAATGAGCCGAGAAATGCTTCTTTGTGTGTGTGTGTGTGTGTCAGAGAGACACCGATTAGATGTGTGTCTACAAGTACACACATTCCTCACTAATCAATTTGGCCGGGCGACCTGTGTGTTTGTGATTATCAGGAATTTGCAGCCTCTTTTTTCCGGCCGATTTGAACAATTGGGTTACTTGAACAGAACTAACAGAGTGTGAAAGAGTCGCCGCTGCACACATGTAGTGCCGTTGTACATGAGGAGATGCTCCGAGGGACCCTGAGCATCAGCTGTACTTCAGCAGACTGAGAGAAGATCTGTCAGCGTCCAAACTGGAGTTTGACTCAGAATGTACTGTCGTTAAAGAGAGGCTGAAATGTCTGCTACTGTTCATGTGGACTGTGGGAAGAGGAGAGAAAGAGGAGGAGTTCTACAGAGAGATAATGTGAGTGGGCAATTGGAGGGGATTGAAAAGGGGCCCAGAAGAAAGGGATTGAGAGGAGAGGAGAGAGATTTCATTCCAAAAAAAAGGAAAGAAAGGGAGAGGGAGTAAGAGAAGAAAAGAAAAGATGGAACGAGATGAAAGAAGAGAAAGAGAGGTTGAAGTTATGAGGAATAAAACAAGGTTAACAGTTGTAGAAAGAGGGCCAGTGTGGAGCAGGCCTAAGTGGCCGTGACCAACCCTGAAAAAACCCTCCACTGAGATGCCAGCACACACACACACTCACTCACTCACTCACTGTGAACTCCTCCATTGACAAAGAGTGTATCAGAGGAGTGGGAACTGCTGCTTCAAACCTGTTTGGATCCAAAAGGAATGGACAAATGAAATAAAGCAACTCCATGTCATCATGTACGATACCAGTTGTATCAGGTGGACGTGAATACAGGATCATGTCCTGTAGTGATTGTTATCATCACTGGTTCACCACTACAGTCTCTATCTTCAGGATTAGATTATATTTGTCACCTCTCTCTCCCCCAGCTCATTAGCCCATCATGTGGAAAGAGACCTGCTCTATTTTTGCTCCTGTCCCCTCCTTTACACACCTCCTCTGCTGCGTCGGCTGGTCTCTGCTGTGTGAGGCATCAGGGCCGAAAACGAAAGTAAAATGCACACCGCGTCATGAATAATAGAACAGGAGGAGAGGAAGTGATGTAAACAGGCCGGGAACGATGGAGAACAATTGAAAGGTCATCGATGATGATGAACTATTAGGAACTGAATCATGTTAATCCCTCCGCCCTAAGCCGTTTGTGTACACACATGGTCACGCAAATACCTAAACATGCTGTGTAGGCAGGTAGGCGCATTCTGACCTCAGCGTCCCCTCCAGACCCATGTCACCCTCTGTTATCAACAAATTAGTGTCACGCTGAGTAAATCTGTGTGTGTGTGTGTGTGTGTGTGTGTGTGTGTGTGTGTGTGTGTGTGTGTGTGTGTGTGTGTGTGTGTGTGTGTGTGTGTGTGTGG
>CAAKHB010007742.1:96210-120474 GCA_901007665.1 Aeoliscus strigatus
TTGTTGACACCGTTTGACTACACGACGCAACCGTCATGGCAGAACCCCAAGTACCTGGGTGAGTCACGGTGTATTCACACACTCAACGAGTGTACTGACGGTAACACGATGTGTGCGTCCATGTTGGTTGTGCCTCTCATTAGTGTGTGTGATTTCCACGGAGGTCACGTACGTTCTGGGAGGGCTGGTGTTCGCCTGGATCGTGGAGGAATGGGTTTGGGATTACGCCATAACGGTCACTCTGCTGCATGTGGCCATGACTGTTGCAGGTAAACAAATGTAAGCGCTCGCACAAAGTGGATCAATGGAACGGAAGAGATTATGGGATTTAGGCCTGGTTATGTAAGAGGATGCGATGATAGTAATTCAACAACGAATCGATTCATCTGTTGATAACTGAATCATTAATTACACCAACAATGTTGTGTTTAACTGGTTATTTTTTTGTGTGTGTTTTTTTTTAATGTTCTCTGATTTGAAGCTTCTAAATAGATATTTTCTGGGCGATGGTTCATGAGTGGAAACTGAATATCTTTGGTTTTCTGACAAATAAGATGAGATGTTGTCGTCTGAGTTTGGGAAATGATGATGTCTTTCATTTTTCACCGTTTTCTAGATCAACAGCTTCAGAGTTGATAGAAAACGTGATGCCATTGGCTCCATAACCCAAAAATGAACTTCCTTGAAATACAAACTTTTCTCCACACGTTCGTTTGTTGTGCGTGTAACAGAATCCTGTTGTTTCTGCAGTGATGTCAGATTTCCCTTCAGCCGAGCACTGGTGGATCGCGCTGGGTAAGTTACCTGTGTCTCCTGTCCACCTCCAGTCTAATTTATCTGAACACCAGCAGCCCCAAACGATTTCCCCCTGAGGAAGACTTCCCCTTGACCTGCTGTGCTATGAGTCCCCTCTGCTCAGCAGCGCCCTCCACTGTTTCTTGATAGATGTCATCCTTCTGTTCGCAGGCTCCGGCCTGGTGATGATGATATTTGGAGGACAGCTGTTGGCGTATAAACTCTTCAGAAACAACTTTGTCTATCCGACTGACCTGCAGAACTTCTAGTGAACACAACAGGATCCCACATCTGGATCCCAACCGTCTGATTTTGATCCTTACAGCTCTAGTGTCACTGCAACCCTGTAGAATACGACACGTGATCCCAGAGTAAATTCATTCTGTTTTGTCATAAAACCACCAGTCCAGTAACTCCTTCCTTGTACAAATGGCCTGATCTTTTTTTAATCATTCTGTACAGTTCAAAGATTGTTTTGTAAAGTTTCTTAACACACACTGTCACACTTTTGACTCAGCACAGACGAAAACAACAGCATAGAAGAAACACAGACAGAATAAAACAAATAACAGTCATAATTTTTATAAACTTTTTTTAGTCTAAATAGTTTGATTACAATGAGAAGAAATCATGTTAAATCTGTTTGTGTTTTAGTTGCGTTGAGAAAATATCATGTACAGTAGTTGATTAGATTAACATGGTTGTATACTCTAGTTTAACTGGATTGACATTAAATACTGAATGAAAAGGGTCGTCTGCTCTCTTCTGCCTGTTCTTGTATGAGCTGATGCGTCAATCATCATTTTAACTCGAATTTGCATGTTTCATGTTAAAGTCATGTTCTATTGAAATAAACAGAAATACGCTGCACAAAACAAACACGCCATAAATCAAGTAATGTTGTAGTTCTTGACTTGTATTGACTAATGTCAGGTGTTGTTGGACGGGTCCTCATTCGTTGTCAGTCACCTGACTCCAACGGCCTTCGGTGCCCTAGTGTCTGAATTAACTGATTCCACGATTAAAAAAAAAAAAAACTGTTTCTGACGGTGGCAGCGACTTAACCGCTGGCTAAATGTCAAGGATGAACGGATTCATCTCCACCTTCCGGAGGGCCATTCACGCCGAGGAGCGGCTGCGGGCTCCGGTGAGTTCCGAGGTCCAACGAGCGCGCGGCTAAAGCTAGCGAATGCTAACGCTAGCTAGCTGGCTAAGTGCTAGCGTCTAATTTGTTGCTAATCATCGTTTTATGTGCATTTTCTCCATTTCCCCCCCCAAAATTGTGAAAAAATGTGTTACATCTAGCTTCTTCTTTCTTTCTTCCACCACTTGTTTTGCATACACGTTGTATCTGTTTGCCTTGTAGATTTGTTAGATTAGAATTGTTACGTTTAATTTACTACGGACTCAGGGACAAGCACAAAAAAAAATCAATATACCTGTTTTGAACTTGTACAAATGACAAACTCTATTCTGTTGTAAATTTGGTGCTTGAGACAGAGCCTTGCTAACAGTGGCTGTTAGCATTGACTCAGCGGCTTGAATCCAACATCATCTCTTCCTAGGAGAGCAGGTCAATTGAATACTATTTCAGTGTTATTGTAAATTACATGCAGGGAGAATTAAACCAAATGGGTGTGACTTGATGGGATGAATGCAAAGCAACAAGTGACACAAATGACCTGTTCAGTCCTCTTGTGTGTTTCTCACATATTTTTAACCAGTGTTTTCTTAAAATTCATCTATAGATGCAGTGAGGGAGGACGTGGAGGTAGTTGGAGTCAGAGTAGAGGATACAGAGAACAGGGAAAGATGGAAATTGATGATTCGCTGTGGCAACCCCTGAAGAGGGACAAAGCCGAAAGAAGAAGAAGAAGTTTTCTTAAAATTCATCACCTATTTAATGGATAAACATCATGCAATAATTGCAATAATTCCAAATACTACAACCTAAAGTAAAGTGACTAAAGTAAAGTGTCCATCTTGGCTTGCTGCAGAGATGCAAACCTTTTACTCTGTACCAATATTTCAGAGCAACTTGCAAAGATTCACGACCGTTTCATTTCAGGCAAATGTCAAGAGAGATGTCAAGAGTGTGCGGTTGTGTAAAGATGGTGTTTTGCCTCCAGAGTCCGTTTGAACAGCTGCGCCAGCAGATGGATGACATCACGGGAGATGAGGGGATCCTGAAGGAGGTGGTCCAGCCTGGAGAGGGCCCCCCAGTGCCCAGGGACGCTTCAGTACTGGGTAGATTGTCCTCTTAACCCCCCCGACACGTCATCAAATTCCGTTTCTAACTTGAATACGTTGCTCTTTTTGCATGCAGTCCATTACTCTGGTTTCCTGGAGTACTCGGACCAACCGTTTGAAACCACTATTTACTACAGGCACCCGCGGATGATGAAGTTAGGGAGGGGTAAGGACCTGTGAAGTTCCGGTGAGGCTTTCAACAGAACCTGTTGTAAACGGATCATTCCGACAGATGTGACGTTGGTGGGACTGGAGGTCGGTCTGCTGACCATGAAGAAAGGAGAGTTCTCTCGTTTCCTTATCCAGCCACAGTATGCGTACGGTGACGTGGGTTGTCCCCCACTCATCCCTGCTGCCGCTATGGTTCTCTACGAGGTTCACATCCTCGACTACCTGGACTCGGGCCAAGTGGACGACTTTGTGACGCTGAGCCCGGTAGGGACGCTGCCGGTGTCAACTGAGCCCAGAGGGGTGGTTAAAGACCTACGATCCGTTGGCGTATGCCTTCGTTCACCTTCTGAAGAAGCTGTATTAACCTGTATGTGTCCTCTGGTGTTGTTGCGTTTAAGACCAACACTGATTGGTTTTTGTCTTTGTCGCTTTCAGGAGGAACAGAACTCTTTTCCTTTGTCCAGGCTCATTGAAGTTGTCAACACACTGCGCAGTTTTGGCAACCGATGCTTCCGTCAGAGCCGCTATGACAACGCCAAAGGTCGCTACAAAGAGGTCCACTTGTTTTCTATGCTGTTGTCAGTCCTGTTGATTTTTATGAAATAGTCGTTTAACTTCTGCAAAAGTAGCAACATGTGCTTCAGTGCATGTCAGTCTACTTCTACAGGTTCATGTGTGTACCTTTATCGATCATTTGAATTTGATTTCTGCATTAATTTGTGTTTTTCTTGTTTTCCATGTCTCCGCAAGTATTTGTAGTAACGCTGACCCCGTATTTGTTCAGTAGTCATGAAACCTTTTTGGCTGAATGTGTACAAACCTGCCACATTTACAATTTGCAGGAAGTGTCTGAGTGTTTCTTATCTACCTCTGTGAGGACCACAGGCGGTGATGTTGTTGGGCAACAGGGAAGCAGAGAGTGATGCAGACAAGGGGAAGATCGAGACGGCTCGGCTGCCTCTTTATCTCAATCTGTCCATCACCGAGCTCCGTCTGGAAAACCCCAAAAAAGCACTGAAATACGGCAACAAAGCCCTGGAGATAGACTCTGCCAATGTCAAGGCTCTGTTTCGCTGTGGCCAGGTGAGACTGTGTTTCTTCAGGTCTGTGACAGATAGAAACGCTGCAACTCAAATGTTAGCTGGTTTTGAAGAGTATTTGACCCAGGAGGGTCACCCTGTTGGACTTGAATTCAAAAGCGCTGTAATGAGTCTAAATGAACTGTTACCATGGTAACGATGAGTCCAGCGTGACCGGTGTCGTCCCTGCCAGGCGTATCTGGAGCTGCAGGAGTACGAGCGTGCTCAGGGTTGCCTCGTCAGTGCTCAAGCCAAGAAGCCTTTTGACGTGGACATTAACAACCTCCTGAGGAAAGCGCTGATGTAAGCGAACGTCTGTTGACACACACAGACCTGCTGAGGAAAGTGGGACTCACTGACGTTTGGTCTGGTCAATCACACCCGTTCATATTGACGTTTACGTTGTCTCTGTGCTGGAAATCAGCGCTTGTATGAATCGTCCGTGTGTCCCAGGTGCTACAAAGAGAGTCTGGACAAACAGAAAGACATGTACTCAAAGATGTTCAGGGCCCAGTGACGCTCTGACGACCGCAGAAGAAACGGTAAGAAACCTGGGCTTGAAAGGAACAACAGCTTTGTCTGTGTCATATTTGCACCTTTTTACCTCCGTGGAATGTTTGTGTTGCAGATTGTGGATCCAGATTAAGATCTCTTCTTGTGCTGCATAGTTTTGGGTTTTGTTATTTTCCTGTCGTGTCAAAGCATCATACTGATGCACATTCCTGCAAAAGATTGAATTCCCTTAGAAAGGTTCAGCTGTGGCCATCAGCAGTCATGTTGCTGAGGTCGTTGCCTGTTGTCGATGATGTTTCAGTTCTCATGGGGTTCCAACACTGTCGCGGTGTTAATACTAATAAATCCACATCTCAAACCCACTCGTCGCTGCTCTTACTTTCTGTGATTGAGCTGCTCTCTTCGTTATAATTTCCAGTTGAATTCAATTCTTTATTTCTCAGTACAGTGTCAGAATATTTCCATCTCAATCTAATAGAACACAATGTGTCACTTATCCAGTGACAGATGAGTGGAGGGGGTCAACTCGTCCCCTCATCCAAGCACACAGGTGGATACGGAGAGCATTTGAAATGCTGCTGATCTGAGTCGATGTGGCGCTCCATGGGTAGCAGCCATTTAATCTGATTAGCAGCAGATGGGGAGGGCGAGGGGAGGCCGAGATCAGCTGCGAGCAAAGACAAAACTGAGCGGCTGAGATTCTGCGTTGTGTTGACCTTCATTCTGTCTGTCTGACACCTTTGGCTCATGGAATGTGATTGCAGCTGTGAGGGAGACGTGATGGATGAAAACGACGGGGGGAGCACAAGGAAGTCGGAGGCTTGATGAAATGGGAGGAGCAGGAGAATCTGATTGACCTCTGGCTAATCGACTTGTCAGTGTGTGTGTGTGTGTGTGTGTTTTTTCACATCTTCATGCACATGGCCAGGTCACCTGGTGAATACGTTTGACCATGGTCTCCAGACTGACCTACTACCTCCATCTCAGGTAAGGAAGCACAGAATAACTGAATTTATCTTTTAATTGCTTGGCAACACAAGAAAACTACAAACATGGCTGCGAGGAGACTTTCACTACAGTCCATTGAATGTCACACCTGATCCCGTCATACACACGCTCACTCAGCTGTTTGTAATTACACATTATGGTCTTTGGGGGAAAAAGCAACAAACCGGGGTCAGCGTTCACAGCCTGTGCGCGCTCCCGCGGACGTCAGGCAGACGGTCACCTTTTGGCGGAAGTCGGTGCGGATTTCTTCGGCGGTTTTCCGACAAACCTGAGCTGCCGTTTGAACTCAAAGCAGCTCAGTTTTCTTTCAGGACGTCGTTTCACCCGGCGCAACCTGCACTTACACCGTGTGGTCGGAGGGGGCGCTGGTCCCAGCCAGTCCCACTTTGTGGGTTGTGTCAGAGATCCAGCCCTCTGGCTCCTGCTCTTTCTACCACTCCAGCAAAACGGACAAAGTGTCGGGGAAGACGAGAAGAAGAGGAAGGCGCCGGACAATTAAAGATGAGCTCTATTTTTCGGAGTGTGTGTGTCACAATGAGTCCGCGGACCAGCGATGGCAAACACCCGTAGACCAACACGGAGACCCTCGGTCGGCTGGAGGCTTTGGATGTAAACTGGAAACAGAGGAAAGAAGAGCAGGAGAAACATGAGCCGGCAGCAGCAGCAGCAGACCCAGGGAGTGGTGCTGACCGGTTACCACAGCAACGCAGAACCGCTGCCGAAAAGTGGGCTGACGCACGGGCCCGTCGCGCTCAGGTGTGTGTGTGTGTGTGTGTGTGAGAGAGAGAGAGAGACTTTATTAAGTCAACACTGGACCACAGCAGACCACTTTATTCTACCAGTCTACAACCTGCAAGTAGCTGTCATGACAAATCCGGGGGGGTTATAGGATTTCTGACTATCAATGATGATCTGTTTATTATCCAACCACCGCTATTCGATAAACCCAGTTACAGATGCCTGGTGAGGTTCGTCTGAAGCGTGTGTACATCTGTACCTGTGACTCACCCGTTACAATGTGCAGGACAAATGGATGGATGTTATATCTGCTGTCAGTACAGTGATTATTTTATATCGATCCACATTTACCACCCTAGTGAATATTTGGTTGGGGGGGTTGTTCAGTGGGACGGTATCGCCGACGCTACCTTCGTGCTGGCATACTGTAGAGTACCGTCATTACGCGACTTTTTGCGCTCTCAGAAAATGTCGAATGGTTCCTGAAATCTGAAAAGTGTCTCTTGGTTTCTCTACCTGGAGTTAAGAAGGCGCTAGAAGGAGAAAACGTCCATCGGTTCCTGGAAGTGGAGAACAGCCATGTTGCTGTCATTACGGTAATCCCATAGCGCTTGCTGGAAGCCGGCGAGTCATTACCGTAATGACAGCAACATGGCTGTGAATTGCAACTTCTCAGCTTTCAGTAACCCTTCAGTTTTTTCTGATTGCACAAATAGTTGCTAGCACGAATGTATCAGCAGTGATGCCGTTGGTGTTACAGGGTTAAAATAAGACTTTGGTGTCTGAATGACAGACCCACATGGTTAAAAAATGGAACAGTCTGTCAGACTGGTTTTATTTACCTGTGTACTCTGTGAACATAGCAAACAAACAACGTGACAACAGATAGTATAAATGTCGCAGTCCAACTTGTCAGGAGATCTCACAGGACTTTTAGAAACTGCCGGTGTTCAGCACCCTGTGGTGTGAACTTCTACAAGTTTCTACTGGAGCGATCAAACTGCATTCCTCCACAGCTCCTCTGGGCTTGTTTCCTCCCCGTGTCCTTGGCTCTTATTTATAGCTCATTGTCTTGAAGGATGACCCTCAGCTCGGCTTCAAACGACACAGGAGAAGTCTGGAGACGTAGTTCCAAACACGGTGAACTTCAGAGGGAATGTGGGTTTACTGGTGCTGTTTGTGCTTCCTGTGCCTGGTGTGATCTGTGAACAGCTGCAGTGTTCTGACGCTTCGGCTGACAAACACACAAACTTGCCTGGGAGTGTGTGTGTGTGTGTGTGTTCCAGATGGCTTGTCCGGTTAGCTAGAAAAAACCAGCATCATGTTACAGCCTGCCTTTGTTTCACCCCCCCTGCCCCAGCTCTGTGTGTGTGTGTGTCTTGGCCGACCCCTTGTGTGGGCTTAGTCATGGGGTCAATGGTTCCTCTTGTCAGGAGATGACACACTCAAACCGGCGGTGGACGTCTGACGTAAGCGTCCTCATACACTGGATGTCTTTCATACGGATGCGTTCTGTTTTTGTGTCACAGATCTTTCAGGTAACAGCGGCCCGTTGTCCCGCTGCTTCCCCCGGTGTCCGTGTCATGTGCCTGAGCCAGTAGACACACATGACATGGGTCCGATTAGTGTATGAAGCGCCTCAGCAGGAAATGTCCTCTGCACTGAGGAAGAGCAGCTGTGAAGAGAAACGCTGCTTCTAAGAAATCAGATGTACAGCCTAACGAGTGAGCTGCAATGGGCTTTGGTTTAAGTTTAGTATCTGTGGGGATGAAAAAGACTGAAAATGAACCGAGACATGTTGAAATAATCCAGTGGTCGATAGAGGAAACAGACACTGGCTAAGAGAGACAAATGGAGTTGTATAGACTGTATAAAAGATGTGGATTCCTTCCCATATGTGACTTTTTTCCCTGATGATATGATCTCACATGTCAGTTTCATGCCCTCAGCAATGGGACATGATGTTCCTTTTGTAAGTTATGTTCTGATTTTCACACAAAGGAGTAAATAATCAACAGAACGAGACGCACTGTCCAAATGTTTATATCAGCAGGTGTAAAGAGACACATTCTTGGACAAATGTCATTTCTGGCATGTTGATGTCCCACGTGGGCGCCTTGGTTGTGCCTCCAAGTCCTTTTGTCATGATTACACGCAGAGATTAGATGTGACATTAGTCCCCATGTGTTTGACTCGTCCATATCTGTTCACGCTCGCTTCCCAAGACGATGAAATGGTCACGGGCACAGTGGCAAACTGGAGGTTGAAAACAAACACAGGCGACATCGCAGGGAAGACCTCGACGGTTTTGTATAAACACAGTGTGTAACGGACTCAGACTGTCAGTGTGAAGGAGTGAACGAGTGAGTGAGTGAGTGAGTGATGATAATGTGGAGATTCATCAGCATCGAGTCCTTCTGAGTGTGTGTGTGTGTGTGTGTGACAGATCGAACAGAGACTGTCTCTGTCTCCCACAGACAGCAGCTGGCACCTGTTGATCTCAACAGGGACCGACACACACACACTTTTCCTCCTTTTGTTCACATGGTACAAACACATCTGTGACCAGAGGTGGAAGAAGTTTTTTGACTTTTGACTCAGGTTGATTGATCAGTCGTTGCAGCCTTTTTCTTTTTGAAGCTCACGTGTTGCTGTATCTGTGGTTCATACACACACGTCATGTGGGTTAAAGGTCACTTCCTGAGATCTGGACTCAGATTGTCCTCCTCATGCTGAATTTGCTCTTTGCAGTTTCCTTCTGTTCCCGTTTGCGCCGCGCTGCACTCGCATTTTCTGGCCACAAGTTGGATAACAGGGGCCGGGTTCAAAGAGCAGAACAATCATTTGTGTGTGTGTGTGTGTGCACGTCACATATGTTAAGCTTTGAATGTTTTGTGTCCGTTTGGTGGAATTTAGGAACAAAGGCTGAACGTGTTGCAGCCTCATGGACTGTATAAAAGAAGTGGACAAAGCTGAAGAGCCACAAACGCACCTTGTTTCTAATGTTCAGTGAGGGGGCGACACCAATTTATTTTTGTTGTCGTCATGACACCCAAAGGGTCCACCCCTCACTGTGGATCATTGCATGTTAGCGTGCTAACATTTGCTCTCGTGCTGTTGCGCCACAGCGGAGTGTCAGTTCTCATGAACTTCAAATCAAATCAGGTTTGTCTGTGATCCAAACGTCAGCGAGGAGGAAACCGGCTGAAGACAGTTTGTTAGAGGAGGACTAATATGGCTAATCTATGATTTATGGTCCTGTCGACCACGTTTGGCTCTTGATGAAGGTCAATGATTAACTCCAATGGTTGTCGTGTGTGTGTGTGTGTGTGCGTGTCAACCAGGTTTAGCCTCTTGTCAGCCCAACCACTTTTAACGTTGTTATTCCTTTCAAACGATATACTTTAATTCAGGTGAAACCTGTGTGTGTCACACAGCCGGTTTGTTACATATGTTTGTGTGTGTGTGTGTGTGTGTGTGTGTGTGTGTGTGTGTGTGTCTGCAGAGGTGAGATAACCTTGAGGGGCAGCTGGAGTAAGAAATAAAGAAGAAAGACAAATGGAAACAGAAAAGGAAAAGAGAACAAAATGAGGTGGAGGAGGGGAAAAAAGTCAGTGGGGGGGGGCACGTGATGCAGAGAAGTGGGTGTTGTATTTGTGTGTTTACGGGGGTGTGTGTGGTGGAAACTCTGCGGTGGTATGCGGCCTGGGCTCAGTGTGAGACTCTGCTGATAATTCCAAATTAATTCATTCACCACGGGAACGTTGTGACTTTCCAGGTAGATGTTACATTTTATTGAAATGATCCATATTTATGAATAACTGCGTAACTCCCATATTATTTCATAAATAAAAACGTTTTAAAGACGTACATTTAAGTCAGGAGTCCCTGAGGCAGATTCTAACTTTATGTGAATGATGATTCTCGATGTCCCTGAAAGGCATCATAAAACTGTCTAAAAGAGAATATAATGACAGTATATTTCAGTATTCAGAAGCCACAAATGTTTAATGACATCTGCTGGAATGAGTTAAACAAGGCAGTTAAACAAGGTTCAACCACTGCGACGCTCTCAGCTGTGAATGAGGACTGCTCATTTCCTCATCTGTGTGTGTGTGTGTGTGTGTATGTGTGTTGTAGCCGCAGAACAGGCCACTACACTGTTCACCAGAACCAGAATCCCGCAGACCAGCACGAGTCCACCAGCACCACCTGTCCAGAGCTGCCGTCACCCCCCAGCACAAACCCGCCGCTGTGTCCGCGGACTCAGCCGCCTCCCTCCAGCTCCAGCCCCAGGCACAGTCCCAGTTCCAGGCCCAGACCCGGTCCAGCATGTCAGCGCTGCAACTCTCAGGTAGACGCCAAATGATGAGCCGACGGAGTGTTCCAGTCGCAGCGGATGTCCGAGTTTGTAACTCACACTGACCTAATAGTTGTTTGCGCTTTCATCACAGCGTAGTAGATGGGAGAGAATCTGTACAACAAAGCCCCCGGTAACAAAGATCGGTTGTGTGTAGGAGTCACACAAGGAGTTGTGTGTGAAAACACAGTTTATTCTGAACTCAAGGTCCTCTGACTTGGATCGAACTTCTTGTCTGCGACTGGGAAAACGACTTTGTACTTCAAGTGCAACACACCATGTTTCTATCTAGTCTGTAAAGTGTGTGTGTGTGTGTGTGTGTGTGTGTGAGATTGTTCACAGTTTGAAGTCGAAGATGACAGCGACGGTCTGTGATTGTATGTTCGACCACTTTGGGTTCTGCAGGACTCTCTGGACGAGCTGGAGATGGAGGACTACTGGAAGGAAGTGGAGAACATCACTTGCTCAGGAGGAGGAGCTGGGAGGGGGGACAGTGGAGGGGAGGGGGAAGGGCCGGAGGAGCAGCAGCAGCAGCAGAAAATTCCTGAGGGTAGGAGAACGGCCAGCCGGCTGGGTTTGTTTGACCGAACAGACCACGGATCAAGACGAGTCACACTCACTCCTCCTTCGCTACTTTATGTTTTATATTGGACACACATAGCTGTGTGTGTGTGTGTGTGTGTGTGTGTGTGTGTGTGTGTGTGTGTGTGTGTGCGCGTGTGTGCGCGTGTGTGCGCGTGTGTGCGCGTGTGATATATCAACCTTACAAACCAAATATTTACTTGTGCAGGTTCAACCAATCAAATCGTCCGTTCTTCCCTTTGTGGTCTCCTCTGTTTCTCCTCCTCAGAAGGGGAGCAGGAGGAGGCGTGGCTAATGGAGGCGGGGCTATCACAGCTGTTTGATGATTCATTGGCAGCTGACCACGATCAGGTGTGAATCATCAATCCTGTCTGAAGACAGTTTCACCTGATACCGTCTTTTACCACAGCTGTTATAAATGCTAAATATGGAATGTCTGTTGAACACTATATAGTTTTATAGTGTTAATGAGCAACGACACACTAGGATAAGCGGTGAAGGTGCGTACGTACGGTCCTGTCCCTGATTAACTCCCGTTAATCCACAGGAGGAGGACAGCGCCGCGTTCCTGTCCACACTGACCAGAACTCAAGCTGCTGCTGTAGAACGTCGCGTCCAGCAGACGTTACGTCGACGCAACCGGCAGCACGTTCCCGACGTCAGAGACATATTCAGATCTCCTGAGAAGGTTCGGACCAAAAACACGTGCCATGTGTAAACATGTTAATTTTAAATGTCATTTTTAACAAAATGATCTGTCTTATGCATGAGAATGAGTGTATATATGATTTGTGCAGAATGCAAACGTCTGCTCCCTCACACGTCACAAGAAGCTGTGTTAACTAACTGCTAACTAACAGAGGATTTAACGTGGAACATGGCGCAGGAGGTTCTCCTCTGAGCTGAGCCCCTCTGAAATTTAACTGCAGGACCAGGAACCTGGTGAACTCAAAGGGGGAAGTGAGAATGGACAGAACGACGTCAGCCCGGCTGGTACGTGCCACGCAAGTGTCACAAACACACAAATACGATGAGTCAGAACAACCTCTGCTGGAGCACACATCAGTGAAATGACTGCAACGCTTGTCCCGTAATGTACCCTTGACGTGTTCTTACGCTGCGTGATTTGACAGAAACAGAGACGGTCATGAATGTGGACGTCGCGTTCTCAGAGCAGGCGCTCAGCTACAGAGACAACCATCAGAGGTCGAAGGTCACCGCCGGACCCAGCTCCCCTGACGACAAGCTGCCGGTGAGACGCGGGACAAACACCCGGCGTGTCGGCGACCACTGTCTGAGGAGTCCTAGCGCAGCTCCTTACTTTCTTGGAACATGGTGCACACTGACACCGGAATTACACAATATACAAAACATGAACAGGATGTCACACTACAAACAGAAGAACATGTGTTATTTATGGATCATCACTTACTCATGTTTAATGAGTAAACAGCAGAAAGCCTGGAACTACACAGCCAAACGGAGATTAGAGGAACATAGTAAAGTGATTTAATTTGTCAGATTTGTCAGGAAGCGGCAGGTGTGCAGTGACACCTAGTGGTCGAAGCTGGTGTCGTACTGATATGTTATTCAACATGAAAGGAAAGTGTGGTGATTATCTGCGTTCCCTCCGCCAACACTCACATCTCTCTGTCCTTTTATATGTGTTTCCCATCCAGAACTTTAAGTTGCTCCGAGATAAAACGGGTCAGACCAGAATAGGAGACTTGTCTCCGTCGGATATGAAAAAGGTAAAATGTTTTGACTGGTGATGATCAGCGGACATTTGTCTTGACATGTCGAGTAATGAGTCACATGAAATAACTGACATGATGAGGATGTGATCCTTGAAGTAAATGCAGTATTTGTGCTGTTGGCGGGTGTAGATGTATCTGTGTAGAGTGCTTGGTCAAAGACGTCATTATTTGTCTCTCAGGTGCAAAGACTTGCTCTCGTGGAAATGACTGCTCTGTTTGACACGGGTGGGATCGACCTGAAGGCGCACAAGGCTGTCAAAGTGAAGAGCAAAGGTGAACACACACACACACACACACACACACACACACAGTTGTCCTGCGTAACATGAACACTGGAATGTTTGTGCATCTGTTTGTGCAGACAGTGGTCTGTTCGGTGTTGCGCTGACCACTCTACTAGACCAGGACCAGCGGAGGACACCTGGGACCAGAGTGCCGTTCATCCTGCAGAGGGTGGGGGCAGTCTCTCATTGGAGCTAGTCAGCTTGAGGGCGGGGCAGTAGTCTGAAGAGTCAGAAAAGATATTAATTCAAACCCAGGAAGTTTGAAAATCAAAATGCAAGTACTTTAGTAAGACTGACTCCAGGTGTTCTCTCCCAGCTCATCTGTCACATTGAGGAGGAGGGGCTGGACACAGAGGGGCTGCTCCGGATCCCAGGAGCGGCCACCAGAGTCAAGGTGGGACAGAGTCCTCGAAGTCCCCAGCTCCATCTCAACAGGGTCTGTCGGTGTGTCCTCCTTCATGACCGCTGTGTTCCTGCCCCACATTCAGTCCCTGTGCCAGGACCTCGAGTCCTCTTTCTATGACGGGGTGTTTCCATGGCAACAGTTGAAGCAGCACGATGCTGCAAGCCTCTTGAAGATGTTCATCAGGGAGTTACCGCATCCGTTAGTGACCGTGGAGTACCTCAACGCCTTCATCGCTGTCAGCAGTACGTGTCCTACCTGTGCATGATGTTAGCAGCAGCCATGTTTTTGGTTTAATCACATGCAAAACAAATGTTCTGTTTGGGGGGTGTGTGTGTGTGTAGAGCTCCCCACAAAGAAGCAGCAGCTGCAGACTTTAAACCTGCTGGTCCTCCTGTTACCTGAGGCCAATCGGGACAGTCTGAAGGTCAGTGCTCCGTATGAAATGTGCGTTTTCATGAAATCATGTCCGTTTTTCTTTGCCAAATCTCCGTCCTCATCTCCAGGCGTTGGTCGAGTTCTTCCAGCGTGTCATCGACCATCAGGCCAAGAATAAAATGACTCTCAACAACGTGTCTGTTGTCATGGCACCCAACATCTTCATGTTTAAGGGCTGTCGCTTCAAGGTTACGGAACAGCAGGAGATCTCCATGGCAACTAGCACAGCCAACATCGTCCGGCTGCTAATTAGATACCAGAACCTTCTGTGGACAGTAAGAATCAATAGGAGCCCACAAACGGAAAGAGCTGTGCAGTGCAAATCATCATCAATGTCAGTATGACCTGTGTGTGTGTCTTTTCCTCTCCTTATTAGATCCCCAAGTTCATCCTGACCCAGGTCAGACAGCAAAACATGGAAAGTCAGCGTAAACATAATAAGGAGAGAGCTGTGCGGAAGCTGCTGAAGAAGATCACTACTGACAAACCATCTGAAAAAAGTCTTCCTGAGGTAGGAGATTTCATTTCATGAGCGTACATCTCAAGAAAAGACTGAAACAGAAAAGACATGCACGTTGATGTGGAGCCTCCTGTCAGAGCTCCAGCTGGATGTTTGGGTTCAAATCAGCCACAAGTGACTCGGTGAAACTTCCCTATGAAGAAACCAGGACGAGAATACGATCAGCTTCGTCTCCACAACACACAACTCAGGAAACGTAACCGATACTGACGACGTCAGGAAAACATGCGCCCGTGCTGTGATACTGTGGGCTTTGGCTGCACAATGTTTTGGCTAATGAGTAATAGAAGATTGATGATTCATGCTCAGTGTTGCAGGAGGAAAGTAGGACAGTAACTCGTGTTTATTCAACCGACGGGAAAAAAATCTTCTTTCCTGGTAGTTTTTGTCAGCGTGGACAGTGGTGGATGATTCAGGAGGTTCTGTGTCTGTCTGCTTGTCTCATCCAGGAGATCACGCGGGGATTCATCCGTGTTCAGGCGCCGCAGTTCAGTAAAGTTTCTATGGCGGTTGAGCTCACTGAGGAGTTACAGGCGGCTGATGTATTAACACGCTTTCTCAGCCAAGATGGGTAATGTGTACAGCTTCAGCTTCACACGCCATCACACACACCTGGACTCATTCACATCTTTATTTGTACTTGTAGTTCAGTGGCACTGAAACAAGAAGAGCTGTGTCTCTATGAGATCGGTGGAAACCTCAGTAAGTCCAGCATCAAGGTGCTAATCTCATTCCCGACAGTCCACAAATCCATCGTCCTCACAACTACGTCCTGTCTGTCCCTCTCTGTCTTCTCTCAGAGGAGAGGTGTCTCCATGGAGAAACCTACATGAAAGACCTCTTCCAGCTGAACCCTGCAGCAGAATGGGTCATCAAAGCTGCGCAGCGATGAGCTGGGACCTGCCTGCTCCTTCCTGGTCGGATGCTTCACCAGAGTCTTACTGACAAGAGACTTTTTCTGGACAGATTTCGACTCGTATGGTTGGTCTCAGAGTCCAAAAGCAGCAGCAGCAGCAGCAGCTGTTGGTTAAAAAGGTTCTGAAACTATTTGACCCGTGTGTGGTGATGCCTGCATCAACCAACCAGCCTCAGTAACAGGGTACTGACAGTTATACAGGTGAAGAAAACCACTCTGACAGACACGGGCAGGTCGACGTCACACAACTTGAGCCACAACAAAGTGATTCTTTACATTACCTGTGAACTCTAATCAGTATTTAAGTCTTGCAGTTATACAGTGTGATTTATCACCACTAATCACTTTATCGTTTGGAAAACGGACGGTATAAAGTGCTTGTCTGCCGTACGGTACTCCAACAGCTGTGTTGTCCTCACTCTGTCACACCGACGGTGGTCAAGCGTACTCAGGGTTCAGTGTCTTGCTCAAACGGTCGTGGATGGTTTCACTGTCTGAACCAAAGGATGAGAAACAACTGAGCAAATGAAATATTAAAGAAGGATCTGCAAACTCAATACGTCTGTGGTTCAGCAGAGAAGAATACTTCTGCACTGCGACGTCTCAGAATATTCCATTTCATCTGTTTTCTACTGAAAGGAAGTTCTGACTGAAAAAATGGAATGAAATATACCAAAGCACTTAAATTGGAGAATCTTAAAGGGGTCTGAAGATGAAGACGAACCCGTCAGAGAGCTGAGGCCTCAGAGGTTTCTTTCATCATCACTGTAAAGTTGATTGTGCATATTTTTAATCTTTTATTTTCAAATCAAACTAAAAAAAGACCTCACACCAGTTTACAAAGTCAAATTGACATTTCCACATTCTTCTTCTACATGGCCTGTGTGTGTCAGTGTGTGTGTGTGTGTGTGTGTGTGAGAGCTCACTTGGACGTCATCGGGTCTGTTGCCTTACAAGTTTTGTTCCTACTACTGCAGCGGTTTGTAATGTGGTTTCTAAAATGTTCCGTGGGACAGATAAAAGTCCCTGTGATGCAACATCCTGCTCATTATTCACTATCTGAACACCAACACATCTGTGTTCTAATTTGTGGCTCTGTACGATAACTTATTCAGCCTTTTTTTTTTTTTTTTTTTAAAGCCTTTAACAAATTCTGGCCTGATTTTGTGCAGCTTCACTGGCATCAGCAGAGGATTAGAGTTGCATTCCAGTTGCATATTCTGCTCCTGTGTGAAACTGTCAGTGACATTGTGTTCCAATAACAGCTGAACTAATTTTTTACAATCATTTGTATTCCAAATGATGTCTTATTTCTGTCTCTGAGATGACCACTAGAATATTCTGTTCATAAATGTGTAGTTAACAACCACAATGGCTTGTTTGGTTATTTTTGTAAGCAAATGCCCCAACTGTATATTAGTGTGAATAATTATACAGTGATTTCACAGTAGTTCCACCCTGACAAGCATTACGGTTATGTCGGTAAAGCTCCTTGATATCTGCTATTACTTCTTTGTCATGTATTTCAATATATTTGACTTATGTTTATGTTATGCTAATATTAATATGTCCAACATATCCAAACAGGGAAAATACCAAATATTATTCAAAAGGGAAAATTGCAATTGCAATACCAAATGCTATTTAAGTATTAAATGTATTTGTATTTTGATGTCATGGATACAGCTGATGGAATAAAATGTAAAATAGAAACAGGCCTACAATCTCTTAAAACATAAAATAAATCTGAGAATTAACATATAATTAGATATATCTAATCCATCTAATCTCCATGAGAAATTCCCATTTCCAGCTGCACGACAGGAACAAGAATGGGGATACAGGGGCATGAAGGACCAGAAAGAAAAAAATATGGTGACTAAAGGTAAAAGAGTGAGTGGAACAGGTCCAACTTCCTACAGCAAGGTTCAATATAATGTCATATTACTCTGACCCGAACATGCAAATTGTACGACGTCATCTCAGCTTGTTTTGGTGTCGTGGTCCCGCCCATCTAACAGGAACGTAATTGTGTATGTACCTGATTGGCTGGAGAAGCGCTGCCCCGCGCCGATTGGCCAGCGTCACATTACGTGTGCTGTGATTGGTCAGGTTTCGAGAACAGGAAGTGTCGATCAGTAGCAGGGGCTTAGTAGTAGCTAAGTAGTACCTGCTATCTACATACCAATAACTGGAGCGTCAGTATTTTGTTGTTGAACTTGGGTGTTTTGAGGTACCAGGACGTCTGCAGACATTGTTGGACCGGGCTGCTGCGTGTGTCGGTCACGTTTCTGAGTGGCGATGTAACACTAGCTTGTTAGCTAAACGTCATCCAGTCAGTTTACTCCTCCTAGCTTCGCTTTGGCATTTAGCAGCTCTTTTGACAGACACATACATCTACAAACTCTTGTTACACGTCACTCCCCATTCTGGCGGGCGGTTTAATTTATTTTTGACGGAATGCTTCTAATTATAGCGTGACCCAACGGTACCTGGATGTTTGCCGACAGAATTAGCAGCAGCAGCAGCTAGCAGAGTGTGAGCTCGTCGACAGCCACAATGGGTCTGAAGGGATGTCTGAAACCGAGGAGAGCCTTTTACTTTTTGACCATTCTCCTCATAGTACTAGGGAAAGAAATTGCAGCAGGTGAGTGCCGAAAAAAACAGTTTGGTCGCTTTTCATGTGTAACACACATGTATAACATGTGTTGGCGACGATTGCAAACAGCTGTTTGAACATCCAACTCCTTTTCAGATGAAGAGCAACACGGGAATGAAGGGCCAGAGCTGAAGGTATGTGTTTGACTTGACCTACTTTCAAGTTCAGAAAGGATAGCTGGTAAACCTGTGTATATATACTTATATACATGTCTGAGTAATTCAATCTGAGCGTGCACAAAGGTTATCTAAAATAGTCTTCCTCCCTTTGACATTATTTCATGGTTTCATGCAACAACGTCCAAGCTGGTACCATTCTCCTTCATAGTGTCCTTCTGCAGCGTGTGCGTCTTTCACCTCACAAGGATCCTTTTTTTTTGGTCGATAGTCTTACCATGAGTCTGAAGAAGATGACGTCCATCTGGGGTCAAGAGTTACAGCCGGTGCTTCCCTGACCTCTGGTCATGACGTCTCCCAACCTGAAGAGGTGGAGCAGCAATCTGCAGATACCTTGGAAGGAGAAAAGAAAGAAGACCTGCCTGAACAACCTCCTCCAGTGGGGGAGAAGCCTAAAGAAGGTAGGTTTGTGCGTTGTGCTTTGGTCAGCAAGGCACTGGTCAGTCACAACTGAGGTGTCAGACTGAAGAATAGTGACTTGAAATGTACAGTTTGAGAATGCAGCTGCGATGGTGACAATGCTGAGAGAAGGTGTGTAAATACTGTGGTTTGGACACTGGTATCTGAAGTGGGTGAAGATTGTCATGGCTCATTTCCTAAGCGTTGTTGTCAACAGTTACACTTGTTTTTCAGTATTGGTGACTAAATGTAAAAGCGCCTGGCGTTTCAGATCTTCACGCTCAACCCTCAATGAGAAACTAAAGGCGTCCTGCACCTGTGCTGCTCCTCTTGCAGTCGGTTGCATCATTTTCCTGAGGAATTGTTTCTTAGCGATGTGTCCGGTTTGCCTCTTGTGGATGTGTGGTTCATGTTGTCACATGTTAGATTTACTGACTTGAACAGGATGAAGTTGTGTGTTCATGTCTGATGCGTTAACATCATGTCGATGCAGTCCCTGTCGTGAATGGAGGCACAGCCCACGGGGAGTCCTGCATCTTCCCCTTCCTCTTCCAGGGGAAAGAGTACTCAGACTGTACGACGGATGGACGGGGGGATGGGCGACTGTGGTGTTCCACCACCTACGACTACAACCAGGACAAGAAGTGGGGATTTTGTGAGAGTAAGTCTGCAGTTCACCCCGCTGCGGCTCTTATCAGAGCGTGCGTGTGATGGATTTTCTCTGACGTCCGTCAGCGGAGGAGCAGGCACAGCAGCGCCTGCAGGCAGAGGAGGCAGAGGAGCAGTATCAGACCGTCCTGCACCTGCTCAACACCACCACCAGGAAAGCCCAGAAGAAAGAGTGAGCTTCGACTTAATCTCTTAATGCATCTCTGATTACCATGCATTCTTGTTGCCAGGGAGTTGATTTTCCTTTCACCTCAGATTATACGAGAAGCTGCTGAAGGTAGCGGACAGAGGCCATCAGAAGGCCCTAGAGAAGGTGGCCTACGCGATGCTGTTTGGAGACTACATGAACCAGAACGTGACCAGAGCCAGAGAGATGTTTGAGAAGCTGGCCGTGGACGGCTCCCCCAAAGCCCAGATGGTAGGCGGACACGTCTTGGCTTTGACCTGACGCCCTTCGGGTGGACTGACCTCTGAAACTTCTCTGCAGGCTCTTGGCTTTCTGTACGCTGCCGGACTGGGCGTGAACTCCAGTCAAGCCAAGGTCGGTTCGGTTTCCGAGTCGGAGCTGAGCCGTTGTCGTGTCTGTCATGAACTAACGTCTGCCTCTTCTCCTCAGGCCTTGGTTTACTACACCTTCGGAGCACTGGGAGGAAACTTGGTTGCACACATGATTCTGGTGAGCTGACGTGGCAGCGGAGCGCTGACTGCAGCCGCAGAGAAATGATGCTATTTGTATTTCCTTTTTCAGGGATACAGATACTTTGGAGGTGTGGGCGTTCCCCAGAGCTGTGAGTCAGCATTAACCCACTACAGGCTGGTGGCCAACCAGGGTGAGATGACGTCTCATTACAGGGTTCACAGCTGCTGCTTTGGGTCTTTTTCTTGTTTGGTTGGTTTTTTTAAAGGTATTTCTTGGTTCTGTCTGCAGTGGCCAGTGATGTGTCCCTCACTGGGGGCTCAGCAGTCCAGAAGGTCAGGCTGCTGGATGAGCTGGAGAACCCAGGATCCACCAGTGGCATGCTGGAGGAGGACCTGATCCAGTACTACCAGTTCCTGGCCGAGAAAGGAGACGTACAAGCTCAGGTCGGCTGTTTTTTGGTGGGTTGATCTCATCCTCCATACGGACTCAACCAGGTTCTTGTCCCTCGTTGTCAGGTGGGCCTGGGACAGCTTCACCTACACGGAGGACGTGGAGTAGAACAGAATCACCAGGTATCTGCTGTACGGCCCACTGGGGCTTCTAGGAGGGCATCGGTACATGAACACTAACACGTCCTGTCCAACAGAGGGCGTATGACTACTTCAACCAGGCTGCAAATGCAGGGAACACACATGCGATGGCTTTTCTGGGCAAGGTGGGTGAGACGTCCTGACGCCGTTGGAGGTCCGTCGTCGCGGTGACCTGTTCCGGTTCTGTGCTCTGATTTATTGAATCGGTCCCTCAGATGTACTCGGAAGGCAGCGAGTTCCTCCCTCAGAACAACGAGACGGCCCTGCAGTACTTCAAGAAGGCCTCTGACCTGGTGAGACCCCTGGTGGCGTCTGACGTCGACCGTCACGTCGGTCCCCCCTCCAGGGAAGGAGACTGAGTCTGTTGTCGTTGACTTTTGTCGTCCAGGGTAATCCCGTGGGGCAGAGCGGTCTGGGCATGGCCTACTTATATGGGCGAGGGGTCCCCGTGGTAAATCCCCTTCCTCCTTTTTCATTTCCAGACGTCAGCTCCCTCTGGTGTCATTTCCAGACGAACCCTGTTGTGTTTTTTCCTTGTGTGTTTTCAGAACTACGAACTGGCGTTGAAATACTTCCAGAAGGCGGCAGAGCAGGGCTGGGTGGACGGTCAGCTGCAGCTGGGCACCATGTACTACAGTGAGTCACACGTTTCCTCTGTCGGAGGATGTCCTGGCTTTGAACCAGACGTTTCTCTCGCTCCTATCGTCCCAGACGGCATCGGGGTGAAGCGTGACTACAAGCAGGCTCTCAAATTCTTCAACCTGGCGTCCCAGGCGGGTCACATCCTGGCCTTCTACAACCTGGCCCAGATGCACGCCACCGGCACCGGCGTGATGCGCTCCTGCCACACTGCAGTTGAAGTGAGCCACCGCCGTCCTTCTCTTCTCTGTGTGAACAAGGATCCAGCCTCTCTGCTCTCCTCTGTTCCTCATCTAATACTCATTTCACTTATTTCTTAACGCTTCTAACAACCTTTGTTGGAAGTGCTGAGGTCAAAGTACAAGCGGGGGCAGACCAGCCTTGTGTGTTCTGAATTCTGAAATGCGTCTTATTTTTGACCGGACTTGTAAATCTACATTTCAATCTCTATTTATTCAGGATGACCTTTAATACCCAGTAGTGCTGAGACTTGTATTTATTTCTATAAATGTCTCTTATTCCATCCATTTTATTTAGTTTCATTCCGTTTCATTTCCATTTTTATTTTTTTTGTCTTCTTTCTGGCTGTGGTGAAGATCTTTGGGTTGTTGTAACGGTCTCACATGCATCAGTTCAGTCAAGTCCAGACGTGCTCGGTGGTCGGTGAACAGTGACGTCCTGTGTGGCCCCCTCCTCTGCAGCTCTTCAAGAACGTGTGTGAGCGCGGCCGCTGGTCGGAGCGTCTGATGACGGCCTACGGCAGCTTCAAGGAGGGCGAGCCCGACGCGGCACTGGTCCAGTACCTGCTGCTGGCGGAGCAGGGCTACGAGGTGGCCCAGAGCAACGTGGCCTTCATCCTGGACCAGAGTAAGACCTGTATGGGCGCCGCATGTGAGCGGACTTCGGCCGTGACGTCTCCTGAGTGCCTGACCGTGTTTGTTTGTGTTCCACCCAGAAGGGGCAAAGATCTTCAGCGAGAACGAGACGTACCCCCGCGCTCTGCTCCACTGGACGAGAGCTGCTGCTCAGGGTGGGTTCTCCTCCTCAGGGACAGGACGTGTCGGACGTCGTCGGCGTCTCACTTACCCGGTCCCGTTCTCCAGGTTACACTGTGGCGAGGATCAAACTGGGCGACTACCACTTCTACGGCTACGGCACCGACGTGGACTACGAGACGGCCGTCATCCACTACCGACTGGCGTCGGAGCAGCAGAACAGCGCGCAGGCCATGTTCAACCTGGGCTACATGCACGAGAAAGGTCTCGGCATCAAACAGGTGGGCTCCCGTCCGCCCCGCTGGTCCGACACTGAAGCCTTTGGACGATGCGGCCAGTGGGGTCGGCTGACGCTGGTGTTGTGTCTCTCCCCCTCAGGACATCCATCTGGCCAAACGCTTCTACGACATGGCAGCTGAGGCCAGTCCAGACGCCCAGGTCCCCGTGTTCCTGGCTCTGTGCAAGCTGGGGATGATGTACACGCTGCAGTACCTGCAGGAGCTGAACGTGAGCGTCCAGTCCCTGAACGTGTAGATGTTAGTTTGTGGTGGTCGGTGAAGGTCCGTCCGTTCTGGAGCGCCGTGGACCGACACGGTTATCAACACCGAGTCATGATGATTGCACTCGCAACGATGAGTGTCACTCGTTAGGACCAAAAGCATGATGGAGGCTGAATGTACTCATGTGTCCGTTCTTGTCTTCTGGCAGCTGAAGGAGCTGGTGTCTCAAGTGGACCTGGACCAGCTTCTGGGCCCAGAGTGGGACCTCTACCTCATGACGGTCATCGCCCTGCTGCTGGGCACCGTCATCGCCTACCGACAGCGCCAGCACCAAATCATCATTCTTCCCCGCCCACCTGCTCCTGCACCCCCTCCCCCTCCTGCTCCCCGACCCCCTCAGGAGCAGCCCCCGGCCCCGGAGGAGCCCCGGGCCGTCCCACCCCAGGGCGCGGTCCAGGTGGAGGAGGAGCAACAGTGAGCGGGAGCCGGAGGGAACGTTGGGGGCGACCGGTGGGGGCTCTGCCCGCACGTGACACGGAGCAGCTGGCGCTCACCACCCTCTGCCCCCCTCCCCCCACCTCCAACACTGTTCCACCAAGAGAAGACTGACTGTGACCGCCCCACGCTGGTCGCCGCCGTAGAGACACAGTGGGTTGTAATGGACGACGTGTTTGGGACTCAGTCGAAGGCCCCCGTGTTCCTCATGGACGGATCCCACGTCAGGTCGGGATCCGCTGCATCCTGAAGAATCCAAAAAAAAAGAAAAAAAATCAGTGTGTGAATGTGAAACGTGGTTTTCTTCCTCAGACGTCGGTCACACAGCAGACTGGAGGGAACACGTGAACTCAGTCAATTCACTTTCTCTGTATTTGTCTGAACCCGTCTTCTCCGTTTTCATTAGTTCTTTCTTATTTTCAGTCAGATCGTCTCGGTCCGTCAACATCAGTAACTGTTCTAAAACCGTCAGCGGTCCGAGGACGAGAAGCCTGTCGAGTGTCTAGACCAGCTGAGCTGGGGGTTCATCAGACCACGGGTCCGACGTGTCGTCGTCACAATGCGGCTGCTGAGATTCACACACAAACGTCAGCGCCGAGCTCAGGCTCAAAGGAAAATGAGCAGGCTCTCCTGTCTGTTTCAGTCGTCTCTGTTCCCCACACATGGTGTGAGCTGCCCCCCCCCCCCC
>CAAKHB010007744.1:0-12500 GCA_901007665.1 Aeoliscus strigatus
GGGGGGGCCGGGGGTGGGGGGTGTTTGCGTCTTTGTACCAACCACATTTTTCAATGAATGAGCTCAAACAAAACCGGAATCTAGTTGCAGTGTTGTGACTAGTGACCCCGTAAGATTCACAGTCCTTGAAAAATCTCTGTCTGAGACTAAAAACGTCTTCCGATGTGAGCAGGTGTGACATGATAGTTTACAAGAATCTTTTCAAAGTCTCCTGATGTATCGGTAGCATCGGTCATCTCAGTTTGCATTCGTGCTCCTCTGGAGCACTCTCTCATCTAAATTAGCTGTTGTTGGATTTATTGTTGGATTGGTCCATTTTGTACAACGCACACACACACACACACACACACACACACACACACACACACACACACACACACACAGTAACTAAGTAAATGTTACTTGAAGTAACTATAACTGTAACCGACTTGTTACTTTCGTGTCCTCCACATTTCCACCTCTGAAATCAGGACGATGCCACAAACGTGTCTCAGTCCGTCTCTCTTCAGCATAGAATGTGTCTGATAGATTGCAGCTGAACAACAAATCTCAGGTCTGAAACAACCCTGTGATGTTGTCAGAGTCAGAGTGCTGTGTCAGCACTCGGTGAAAAATGCGACTCACACAAACAACACACAAAAAAAAACATCAATAAAAAGTAACTCAACAATATTGTGTATGTTGAGTGAAACAGTTATGTTCAGGAAAGCTGAGTCTATACAACATTCAACATTTAGGTTCCACCGAAAGAAAATCAACAGGCGCCTGCGTCCCGTCGAAGGTTTTTCCCCACAGATTTTCCCGTCGTACAGAGAATCGATCCGTGTTCGGAGTCAGCTGCTGCTGCTGCGATAAGAAGTTGGGAATGAAAACATCTGTCGGTCAAAGCAAACATGCCGCGAGGTCAAAGATAGAAGAGCTGTGCTTGTTTTTAAACACCAAAATACAGTGTTTTGGAAATGAACAACTGTCCCTGTTTTTAGTCGCTATCCAGAAGCAAAGGTGATCAACTTCGGCACGTGGTTCATCTTCAGCTTCCCCATCGCTCTCATCATGCTGGTCCTCACCTGGCTCTGGCTGCACTTCCTGTTCCTCGGCTGCAAGTGAGTGTTTGACCTCCTGCGTCCTCCTCTCCCTCTGTGGTGACACAACATGTAGATGTGAGTCAAACACCTGGAAGGTGCGTGTGCGTGTGCCTGCGTGTGCCTGCGTGTGTGTGTGTGTGTGTGCGTCTGTGGATGAAGTCAGGAGGTTGAGCGGGTTGTGAAGTAACTGGAACGTTCCCAGTGTGAATCCCGACTCGTCCAGGTTTCATGTCAAAGGATCCTTGAGCTAACCACTGTTCCTCCAGAGGCAGTGTCGTCAGTGTGTGAATGTAAATACAGGTTTGTATGTGAGTGAATGAATGAATGTGAGTGTGAATGCAATAGTGTGTGTGTGTGTGTGAGTGAATGTGTGAATGTGATTGTCACTGTGAATGAATGACAGTGTAAATAAGGGTGTGAATGAATGATTGAATGTCTATGAAGGTGAATGTGAGTGTGAATGGGTGAATGAGACAGCAGTGTTTGGAGTGTCATTACGGTAGAGACTCCGTGTAAACATGCAAGTGGTGGTTTGTGTGTTCAGCTTCAGAGAAACCTGCTCGCTGAGTAAGAAACGCAAATCCAAGAGAGAGGTGATGTCAGAGCGGCGGATCCAGGAGGAGTACGCCAAGCTGGGACCCATCAGGTCTGAACGTACAGGAATCACACGTCCACGCCCCATCATACTCTGAAACTCATCAGCTACTGTGTGTGTGTGTGTGTGTGTGTGTGTGTGTCCAGCTACCCAGAGGTTGTGACCGGCATGTTCTTCATCCTGATGACTCTGCTGTGGTTCACCAGGGAGCCTGGTTTTGTTCCAGGCTGGACTTCTCTGTTCGAGAAGCAAGTACCCGCGACACACGTCATCACATGACATCGTCGCATCATCACTGCAGCTTCTCATGTAAGATTGTTGTCCCTCCTGTAGAAAAGGCTACCGGACCGATGCGACAGTCTCTGTCCTCCTGGGCTTCCTGCTCTTCCTCATTCCTGCCAGACGACCCTTCTCATCATCCTCACCCAGCTACAGGGACACAGGTCAGTAGGAGGCGCTCTGCACACTCAGGGAACTGATGGTGGATGATGGATGGTGGATGATGATGGATGGTGGATGATGATGGATGGTGGATGGTGGAGGGTGGATGATGGTGGATGGTGGATGGTGGATGGTGGCTGATGGTGGATGGTGGATGGTGGATGGTGGATGATGGATGGTGTATGGTGGATGATGGTGGATGATGTTTGGTGGATGATGGTGGATGATGGTGGATGGTGGATGATGGATGGTGTATGGTGGATGATGGTGGATGATGTTTGGTGGATGATGGTGGATGATGAGGAGGCACTCTGCACACTCAGGGAACTAGTTTTACCTGGTTGGGAAGGATGGTGGATGATGGTGGATGGTGGTGGATGATGGATGATGGTGGATGATGGTGGATGATGGATAGTGGATGGTGGAGGGTGGATGATGGATGACGGATGATGGTGGAGAGTGGATGATGGTGGATGATGGATGGTGGATGATGGTGGATGATGGTGGATGGTGGATGATGGTGGATGGTGGATGGTGGATGATGGTGGATGATGGTGGATGGTGGATGATGGATGATGGTGGATGGTGGATGGTGGATGGTGGATGGTGGAGGGTGGATGATGGATGACGGATGATGGTGGAGAGTGGATGATGGTGGATGATGGATGGTGGATGGTGGATGATGGTGGATGGTGGATGGTGGATGATGGTGGATGATGGATGGTGGAGAGTGGATGGTGGAGGGTGGATGATGGTGATGGTGGATGATGGTGGATGATGGAGGGTGGATGACGGATGTTGGTAGATGGTGGATGATGGTGAATGGTGGATGATGATGGCTGTTGTATGATGGTGGCTGTTGGATGGTGGATGGCTGATGGCTGATGGTTGATGGTGGATGATGGTGGATGGTGGATTGTGGATGATGGATGATGGTGGACTAACATTTAATCATCTGGTCCTGGTCCGTTAGCAGCATTCATTTTTTATTTCAGTAAAATACATTCAAAACTATTTGAATTATTTTGCTGACAGACAAACAGACAGACAGAGAAATGCTCCATGGCTGAGGTAAATACACACCAGGTGTTTATTACAGTTCAAAAACATTTCTGTTACAGCAGGACTGCTCAGTCAAGTTCTGTGCTGGTTTAAATTCACTGGGACTCGTGTGTGTGAAGTGGTTAATTAATGTTTTGCTGTCAATTGATGTGTTTTGTAAACATGAATTTAGAGTCTCCCAGACATTATTTCAGTCAACAGGGGAAAAGGATTATTCACAGAAACAAATGATTATTGTCATTTTCTTCTTCCTCCCATTGATGTTAGTACTTTTATCTCTGGAGTAAAACAGACTTAAATATCATTAAAGATGATAAATCATTCCTCTTCTTCTTCCTTATGATTTCGTCCTAGTTTTAAATACAAGTATATATCATAAAATTAAAGGTATTGAGCTAAATAAATGATTGAAATACAGATAAATTCCAAATTAAGATAGAAATGATATCATCTTGATATTTGCTGTGATGTTCCAGACATTGTTTGCTGACACATGCGTCGTTCGTTCAGTCTGGTGCGTGTGCAGAGATCAGGTACCGACGACGAACAAGTCTCTGTGGGTTCATGTGTTCACAGCAGCCAACTTCATGGACGTTTCCCACTGAAAAGGGTCCTGCTGGTGTTCATCGTCCACTACTTCTGGCTTCACTTCAGCTCTGTTTTCTCTTCATGAATCCTTGTTTTTCTGTCTCTGAGCCGTTAAAATTTAAAAAACGAATCATTTCTTTTTGTGCTTTGGTTCGTTCAGATGCAGATTCTGACTCACTGGCGCCCATGATCACCTGGAAGGATTTCCAGAGGTTGATGCCGTGGGAGATTGTAATCCTGGTGGGGGGGGGCTATGCCCTAGCTGCAGGCTGCAAGGTAGAATACAGAGGCAGTTAGTCGTGTAAAAGAGTTTTTCTCTTATCGTTTTGTCCATCATGCAAACGTTGAAGCTGAGACACGTGTGTGTGTGTGTGTGTGTGTGTGTGTGTGTGCAGGTGTCCGGCCTGTCCGTGTGGATCGGCAGGCAGCTGGAGCCCATGAGTGGACTTCCTCCCTGGGCCGTCACCCTGCTGGCCTGTCTGCTGGTGTCAGCGGTCACCGAGTTTGCCTCCAACCCAGCAACTCTCACCGTCTTCCTGCCCATCCTGTCGGCGCTGGTACGGCACTGCACAGACGTGATCGTTAGAAACATACAGTCCATGAAGATGATGGGGGCTTTAAGGTCCGTCTCAGGCAGTGATGGGGGCTCCAGCTGCTAGAAATCAGTCAGTCAGAATTGTTTAATTGTCGTTGAACTCAAGCAGGAGCTGGTGAGCTGGTGACTGGTCCAGGTTGAACCCTGACCTTCACCCGTTGACAGCTGGGATCAGATCCACAACAACTGAGACCCGTAACCGGAGCAACGGGAGAAGATGAATGAATGAATGAATGAATATATACAAGTACAACGACATTGTTTGTCTCGAACACAATAGAGGGAGGAACACTGAAGTTTAAAAAGAAGTTGTGTCTTTTCTTTGTAAGGAAATAGATCCACTATCACTCAATATCAAGACAACCCACCAGGGTCTTCTTGTGTTTGTCATTGTTACAAGAATTTATTTTATCCCGTGGGGCAAATAATGTACAGGAATGACAAATTTAAACTTAGTGGTCACGTTTTCGTCTCTTTTTTAGGAAACTAGTTCCATTTCTGACCAATGTTGTGGAGTAAAATACAAACACACAATACAAACTGTGACTCTGCTGCCCCCTTGTGGCTCATCTCATCATGGAGGCGTCAGATACTGTGATGTTTGTGACAACAGTGTATACGCTGCACTTGACCTTTGACCTTCATTTTCTGATAGCACAAGCAAACGTGTCTCTGGCTCACGAGGAGAAATGAAATGAGGAGTTTGTGTTTCCTCGAACATCTGATCGAGACTGAGACAAAACTGAAAGTTCTCTCCTCTTTCTTCTCTTGCCTTTCTTTTCTTCTCTTTCTTCTCTCCTCTCCTCGTTCTTCTCTCCTCTTTCTTCTCCCCTCTTCTCTTTCTTCTCTTCTCTCCACAGTCAGAGACTCTTCTCATCAACCCTCTCCACACTCTCATCCCCTCCACGATGTGTGTGTCCTTTGGGGTCATGCTTCCAGTGGGGAACCCCCCCAACGCCATTGTCTTCAGTTACGGCCACGTGCAGATAAGCGACATGGTACCACACACACACACACACACACACAGTCACATGCTCTTCCTGCACCTGCAGCATCAAAAGCCTTGTGTGCTGCAGTAGTTTGGTGTAATCGGGGGATAAAGATGTTTCATTGCTCAACTCTTGGCTGAGCGACTTGAAGCTGATGTTTATTTTCACACAGCTCATGTGTCCTTTCTCCTCCTCTTCCTCTTCTTCCTCGGTTCCCGTCTGTGTCCTGTGCAGGTGAAAGCCGGCTTCGGGGTGAACCTGATCGGCGTGGCTGTGGTCATGTTGGCCATCACCACGTGGGGGGTGCCTCTCTTCAACCTGACAGAGTTCCCAGTGTGGGCTGTTGCCAGGAACGTCACCAGGAACTTATAACCACCGGTGGGGTGGCGCCAGCGGCGGTAGAAGGCGCCGGATCCCTGAGAGACTGACAGAGATTGAGAGATGAGTCCGGAAAGAGAAAAAAGAAAAAGTGTTTCTGGAGTGAAGCATCTCACAGACTTGAAGGAGGAAAATGGATGCAGAGAAGACACGAGGAAGAACTGTCCTTTGCTGCTTACATGTCTGAAATGTAATAAATACCGTATTGAAGAGGAGCGCAGTGGCCACACTGGCCACCGGGGGAGCTGTAACTTCACGCCGAGCAATGAAAAGCTACAGAAACGTTTGGTAGAATGTTTTGCATTCATGATAAAAGAAATAATTGACCAATCTTAGACGCTGTGTTGACACAGACTAAATTCTTTCTTCAGTATATTCAACAATGTCTTGCTGGACTCGCTTCCTCTCGCTGCGTGTCGCCGGGTCTCCTGCTGCGTTCGGGACCAGCTGCTACGCACAGTTTTGTCTGGTGCGGTGTCAGAGAGCGACGAGGAGGAGGCGTCTACTCTGCTGATGTACTGTTCAGTGATTCTCACACGTTCAGACACGTGTGTCGCCGCCAGCAGCCTCTCACAATCTGTGTGTGTTCGTCTCATCTGTGATGTCGTTACCAAAGCCGACCTGCAGGACGTCGTACCGTCACTGCCCCTTCACTTGACTCAGCGTTCTGCGTCGCTCTTCACGCCGTCACGTGTCAGCGCTCGCTGTGAAAGCACAAACATCCCTTCTGAAGCTTCAGAGACAGACCAGTGACATCTAGTGGCCGGCTGCAATCATTGCAGCCACAAATGACGAGCTGATTCCAGATGTTTCACACGTCGGTTGAGTCCATGGTTGAGTCCAGAGGCAGTGGAATCTAGGAGCAACTGTTGGAGCAGAAATGATGAGTTGAACCTCATCAGGTGTTGTTACAGAGGTTCTTAGTCTGAGACTGTCTGATGTCGTCTGGGCCACCTGGAACCGGAGTGAATACATCTGAAACGTCATGCTTGTGTGTTTTCAACCCATGGGCATCTTAACCTCAACGGATGATGTCATAGCCCCGCCTCTCTCGTCAGCCTCATGCACTAACCCCGCCCACAACAACAAAGGTGGATCAGTGTTGGTCTGTTTCCTGTTTCCATTCCCGTTCTCCTCCATCCGAGCTCCACTCCTACTCCCTCCGTCCTCTCCGGTCGCGGTGTGTTTCTGTGGCAGCGTTACAGCGCCACTCACACTTGGACCTGGTTCTGTGTGGACACACGTTTGTGAAGGTGACTACGCATCTACAGAAAACTTTGAAAACGATGACAGTCCCGTGTTCCATACACACAGAGCAGCTTAACAATGAAATCAAATAACCGAATCAAGAAGACCAAAGGGTCCTTTGGTTTGACCTTTGACCATCAGGCCCACTGGCTCTGGCGCCGTCAGGGGCCCGTCGGTGAGACAAGGAGTCAGTATCATGTTTTTCTGTTTTTCAGGAAGCAAACGTGAACAAACACGATTGCAAGTCACGATACTTTTCTTTCCAATCAAAATGTAAAATCGCTGAGGTCGGTTCAAGTTTGTGCGCGAAACAGAAAACGTATTTTTACAAATTTCATATTCAATCGCCGTTTTCATGTTGTAATTTATTCAGCTCCTCTGCATCTTCAACCCTGAATCTACTCGTTGTAAATACTGACATGTACTATAATGTGCCTTCACTTTTTCTCCCAATGAGCTGTAATATTCAAATATATTACACTTGAGGTTTCATAACCACACAAACTAGACCGGAGGTGCCAACTCAGAATGTGTAGGACAATAAAACGCTGTAAGCCTGAAGGTATTTCTGTTTGAATTTCTTTGTTCAGTGTAACATCACAGATGAAGCTTTTTGAAACCTTTTTAAACCTGTTCCAGTTCTGTCTTAGGAAGCAGTTAGAAAACCAGAAGGTCGGTAGGTCCAGGAGGGTTCTAAGGCCGATTACATGGGATTTGATTTCAGTTTCAAAAAGGAAAAGGTGAAAATGGGCCCAAAGGGTCAAATCCAGCGGACTCCTTCTCTCATCCACCAGTGGGGGTCTGACACACCGTCCATGTCCGTCAGTTGATTGAGGCAGAAAGGCTGTCCAGATGTTTGTCCAGGGGTGTGCCCAGGGGTCATGATGGCTGCTGGGGGCCTTCAGCCGGGGTGAAACCTTCAGTCTGCATCTTCTCCTTATACTTCAAAAAGTCTCTCCTCTTGGTGAAATACTTGACCTGGGGGAGAGACGACAAACGTTTAGATGGAGCCAACATGAGCTGGGTGGGTGATGGTGCCGGTTGGTGCTGAGGACGAGGGGCTCGTTTACCCACTGAGCAGGACATCTGGCCTCAAACTGACTTTGGAAGTTCTGGCAGGAAGACGTTTGGTCGTCGTTGTCGTCCAGACACTTCCACAGATGGTCCCTGGCGTCCCAGCAGGCCTTCCTCTGAGCTGAGGTCGGAGCCGTCATCACCGCTGGACACACACACACACACACAGAGACAGAGAGACACAGAGACAGAGAGACAGACACACACACACACACACACACACACACACACAGAGACAGACAGACAGACAGACACACCACCACAGACAATGAGCTGCAAACGGAATGTTCTGGTCCATCCATCATTAGTGGAAAAAACATGGTTCAGACTAACTCACATTGACGTTTCTTTCCCACTGACGGAGTAACAGCGGACCGGATGTGACCGGATGTGACCGGATGTGACCGGACGTTCACACACCGCTGCTGCCGGGTCACTCTGCCGAACGGCACTCAGCAGCACGGACACGGACACGGACACGGAGGAGGTTGTTAACACCACACCGACACTCGGCTGCTGCCGGGCGAACGAACGGCTGAAGGACGCGCGGGGCTTCCTCGTCGCAGTCTGATGACGTCAGATGCGAGTCCTCACGGGTACCAGATGATGGCGCTGGTTGATCAAACGACAGGACTCGTGCCGATGGGTCAGGTTAAGTTCAGTGTTTCGTTACTTGTTTATTTAGTCACACTGACTAATGTTTTTCACTGAATATTTAGTTTAATGGTCAATATGTGTTCAACTACTTTATTTAAATTACTTGAAGTGACATTCATTCGTTCATTCATCCATCCATCCATTCATTCATTCATCTGGATCTGATCCCAGCTACCAGCTGTCAGGGTTCACCAGCTGAAGGACAGACAACACTCACATTCACTCCTACGAGGGGATTGACAGGGACCAGTTAACATCAGGTGGGAGGAAGGTGGAGTACCTGGAGAGAACCCACACAGACAGAGGGAGAGGATGAAAACTCCACAGAGAAAGACATCAAACCAGGGACCTTCTTGTCATGAGGCGACAGTGCTAACCACTGCTCCACCGTGTCACCCGTCACTTTGACTTTCGTGTTTTTAGTGAGCGAGATGGTTTTCTCCGTAATTACTATGAGATGTAGTTATTCTGTTTTGAACAGGTTAAATAAAAAGTGAAATGAAATCAAACTCCCAAACAGGGACAGACTTACTTAGACCCCTGACCTTTGACCTCTCAGGAAGATCAGCTTCATGAAAGAATCAGGATCAGAATAGCCTTTATTGTCATTGTAGCAGATGATACAACGCGACTGGATGTCATCTCCCTTTGTGCAAACGACCAACAGACAGTATTATATGTCAAAAAAAGATTAAAATACAAATATAAAAGTATAAAAAAACACACAAAATAAATCCTGATATGTACAGAGGTAGAGAATGTTCTAGTGGGTGTGTGGTAAAGTGACCAGTGATGTAAACAGCAGTGCAGACACCACCCACCATCAGACGGGTGTAGGTCGTACGAGCTGAATGAAAACACTCATCAGACCCATGGAGGGTCTGACTCCACTGGACCACAATCAGAATGGTTGTACGTGAACACACGGCTCAGTTGGTCATGGAATCCGTTCACGCTCTTCAGTAACTCAAGGCCAAAAGCTTCCATTCAAGTTTGTTCTTCCCTGGAAGCTTCTTTTCATCAGCAGCACAAAAAGGGTTTGTGTCAAATAAAGTTTGTGTGTGTGTGTGTGTGTGTGTGTGTGTGTGTGTGTGTGTGCGTTTGGCAGTGGGAAAAGCCGGAATAAAAAGTGTGTGTTGTTGATTAACTCTCTTTGTCTTCTTCTCCCTCCCTCTGCAGCCTGGATGGAGAAGCCCCGGTGGTTGCCATGGCGCCCAGCAGCCATCCATCTGAGTTGATGTGATGTTGAGGCGAAGGGGATAGAAAAGAAGCCCTCAGCAGACTCGAGGGGCTCGTCTTCCTTTGAGGAAAGTAAGTGTTCTTTGCCCCGTGTGTGTGTGTGTGTGTGTGTGTGTGTGTGGCACACAACACCTCCTTCACTATGTATGTGACACACATCTACTGACCCCTCTTCAACTCCGTGTTTTCACGTTCCGGCTCAGAGTTCCTGTCTGAGAGCGTTCAGACCGGGAGGGGCTGGTGGAACAAACTCACCCCCACCACGGCAAAAAAGTTCAAGTGGATCCTGATGAGTTCTGACCCATGTTGTTCCCTGGTTCCCACCCAGTTTAAGCAAGTAGAAACACGTACAGATAATGTCTCTGTGACACATCATATCTCTGAGAGCATGAACAGAGTTTCAGTAGAAACCTTCAGAGGTGGACACTTCACCGCCGGAAAGTGGAAGTACTTCAGTCTGATGCTCGTACTTGTTTCCATCTTATGACATCCTTTCTGCAGCCACTTGAAATGTGTGTGTGTGTGTGTGTGTGTGTGTGTGTAACCCTAACTCTACCCACACAGACGTGTAAGTGTTCTCAGGTTGTGTCTCATGCTCTCTGGTCACATGACCCACACGTTTTCCAGTCTCAGGCTTTTACAAATAATTCATTGTCATATTTAATCATGACATAACGGCTGACACGGTGGACCAGTGGTTAGATTCTTTCTCTGTGGAGTTTTCATCCTCTCCCTGTGTTTGTGTGGGTTCTCTCCAGGTACTCCATCTTCCTCCGTCCTCCTAAATCCTGCTGATGTTCACGGGTCTCTGTCCATCCCCCGTAGGTGTGAATGTGAGTGTGACTGTCCTCCAGCTGGTGACTGGTCCAGGGTGAACTCTGACCTTCACCCGCTGACAGCTGGGGTCAGATGTAATCAGAATGAGCAGAAGAAGATGAATGAATGAATCATTAGCTACGTTCACGACAGTTCCCAGCATATCGACTGTAGATACAGACTGAACACCATGACCATCGGTCAGAATTCAGACCACCGGTCCACAAACACACACTTCCTGTCTGTGGTCTTCAGACGACAACTAGGATTGGACTGTTTGCGTCATGTGACTTTCCAGCTCTCGGCGCGTCACTTCTGTGTTTTTGCAGAGAAAACACAACCGTCCTACAGGAGATTGATGAGCAGAACATGGCGGCCATCTTATTGTAGTTAGTGCGGTAACCAGGTCCGCTCACTTTTAGTCGCTATCGCTCGAAGGAAACAAAGAAAAACAGAGAGAAGCAGAAGAAGCTAAAGACGGCGGAGGGACTCGACGCAGACGCTGTCAGATGGGTGAAGGCTTTCAGGGCGTGGCACACGCTGAGTAGACTACGAAGTCCTCTGAGCTGCTACATCTGCTTCAGATCTCTCTGCATACTGTGTCTGCGTGGGTCCTCTCCAGGTACTCTGGTTTCCTCCCATCTCAGGCTGCTCGAATGGCGCCGTTCCTACTCAGTTTGGTTCCATTCGGGATCTTTTCCATCCCGATTCTCTTCCTCTGTGATGTGAGTGGTGACGTCACAGCGCCGGCTGAGTGAAACTGCTTACCATCAGTAATGTGGTGGAGTTGTTTGATGACGGATCAGAACACGACCGCAGACAGCTCTTGTCATAAACCTTCTAACGTGCGGAGGTGGTACTAAAAAAAGTACCAGGTACCATAGTCTACTGCCAGTGTGAATGAATAAAAAACAGACAGAGCCGTGTGGTGGAGAAGTGTGTGAGTGAGAATGGTCGTCTGTCCGTGAGCCCAGAGACGAAGGGGAGACTCCGATTTCATCAATATGTCACCTGAGTCAACCTGAGGACGTCAAATGTTTGTTCACTCTCGGTAAAATTCATTAAAGGTGACGTCAGAGCAGATGTTTAAGTTGTGACCGACCTGCTCCTCTGACCCAGGCTGTGGTACATGAATAAATACACGTGTGTCTGAACGTATACACGGTATGAGTCTTTTCTTTTTTTTAAACTTGTTGACAACGATTCTCCAAACTCCAACTGAGGACGAGGGAAGTCGGATGTCCCTGCAGCGTTCACCTGCTCACGCTGCATGTAGAGAAGAGTCTTTTTGTTCCTTTTAAACATGCTTGTTGTAGAAGGGTTGGAGCCCTGTGGCTCCAGACGCCTTCATCCAAGGCTGACGATGATTACGCTTGTTACGCATGTTGTGCTGTGCTTTCATGTCGACGGCGGCACTTCGTGCACGCTGAGCTTCGACGGCGGAGAATGGCTTTGTTTTGTTTTTTCATCTCAGCTGCAGGAGGAACCTGTGACACGTTCAGAGCGACACAACGTCAACAGTATGGCCGACAGAAGGATTCTTGTTTCCAAACACACGTGAACCACTCCGAGGGGTGACAGTGACACATACACACACACACACACACACACACACACACACACAGGTTGTCACAGGTTGTGTCCGTGGCCATGAGCTCCATGTCACCTGTCACACTGTGTCACTCTGTCTGTGTTTGACACCAGACTCTCCAGAGAACGGTGACATCGACGGG